>CM043115.1:18151765-18362685 GCA_023701765.1 Hylyphantes graminicola
GCGATGGTCCAAAAAGGTTGGGAACCACTGATCTATTACATGCCATTTTGAAGTTTCAGTTACT
The DNA here is from genome assembly GCA_023701765.1 of Hylyphantes graminicola. Taxonomy (NCBI): domain Eukaryota; kingdom Metazoa; phylum Arthropoda; class Arachnida; order Araneae; family Linyphiidae; genus Hylyphantes; species Hylyphantes graminicola. Next base: position 18,151,830 of record CM043115.1, read on the forward strand.
AATAATCCTCATAAATGGCAATAGTAAAAGTGTATTCAAAATTAAAGAGTGTGGTTATTTACTGTTGTGAAATTAAGTTTTTGGCAATATTCAAAGTATAATAATATTACTACTAAATACAAATAGAATGTTTTGGAAAATTAATTATAGTTAAAAAGGCTATTTGAAATATATTTAACAGTTTTTAGACATTATTATCAAAATTGAAATGTTGCAGATGATTTTTGTCATATGAAAAAATTTAAAAATTGAAATTTTTTAAATTCGAATGCAGTTAAATATTTTTCACTATTTTTCCCATAATGTATGAGTATTAAAGATACATTTATATTTTTTGGGATGAAAATAAAAATTCATGCATTCGAGGGTTAATCTTCACTAAGTACACACGATATCTCGATATCACTTTATCTCTATTTATTTTTATTTAGTTTCTTTGCCTTTTTGTTTCGGATTATCTCAATTGCGTAGTATATTGATGAAGACTTAGAGCCTCTTACATCTCCTAAGAACTACAGGGGCTTACGGATAGTAAGGGATAAAAGAAGATGAATACCTTAATCCAAAGAAATGATTGAGATTATTCGTTTATATTTAATAACTTAGTAGTCATATAAGATTAAATTATACATTTATATATCACGGTCGATTCTATTTCTGTTTTAAATGTTTGCAATTTTATCTAATCCAACTTTATAATCATATTTGTTAGAAAATATTTTGGTTTTAAAATGTTTAATTTTTTTTCCAATCCAATTTTATTATCATCTTTGTTAGAAAAATGACGAATTGCAAGACAAAGTTATTTTGTTTTATTCAAAAATAACTTCCATTCTAAATTCAAATTTATTTTATTTTTGATGAATAGATGTTACAACAGTTACGATACTTATTTCAAAAAATAATAAATATTACTATTACCAAGAAATTTCCTATAAGCATGTTTCACTTCATGAGTAGAAACAGTTAAAAAGGCAAGAAAATAAGACATGATTGGTTAATTAATAGGAAAGTAGGAAGAGCTTTACCATGTCATACTACCAAAAATTGAAACCACCGATGAAACAGAGGATTAACCTACGCGTCGCTTTAAACAAACCAATTGGACATAGGGTCAAGTGGGGTAAATGTGATTGGGAGTAAGTGTGATAAACAGCTCTTTTAACTTTGGAAATCATTCTAAAAATCTGAAAGTTTGCAATATATAACATTAGACCACTTATAATTAAACTAAAAAGAAATATTGACCTTATTTTTTGTTTAAAGAAAGTTTTGAGCTTTTGAAATTAAGTGCAACTATCTTCTTTTTTACACACTTACCCCTATGTGGGGTAAGTGTGATAAAACAGCAATGGATTTTAAAATGCAAATTTGGTACACTGAAAATTGGAATTCAAACATATAATTTTTTTCTACAAACGTATGTTTCTTATAATAATTCACTACCAATTTTAGGATTTGGAATTTACTTGAAGCAGAGAACGAATTTTCTTAATGAAAAATGCAGAAACCCTATCACACTTACCCCACTTGATTCTACCAATTATTTTGATGAATTGAACTGACTTTTAAAATATACCTTTAAAACTTTTCCAAAACAACATTATGTTTTTTATAGCTGAATCAACGACGAAATGTTACTTACCAGATAAAACATTTACAACATTACTAGGCTGGTAACATTGGTAATCGATAACCCAATGTTTCTTTTGTTATTGTTCAGTAAAACAACTTAAATAATTACTTTAAGTGTGTAACACAACAATCAATATAAAGGAGGATGTATGATGGAGTATAAAAATAAGATTTTTACAATAAACTCTTGAACAAAGTTTGTGTAATATGGTTTAAGAACTACTTTATTTACGATTATGTTATCAATAACATAAAAAACAAGGGTTAATTTATAAAGTTGTAGCTTTTATTGGATTTTAAATAGAAATTACTTATTATTTTTTGTTTAAAATTGAATCCTAAGTGTATAATAAACATAACGTTTATAATTCAATTAGCTTAATTATAATTAAGTGGGGAAGTAACAGAGGCGTTACCTAACCAGACTAAATGGACTAATACGTAAAAAATTATCAGACTAAATGGTGAATAATTACTTAAATACAATTTTAACTTTATAGGGGTATTTGTTGATAGACTGTGCTATTAACCGGGTGTTTAACTTGATGGTATTTAGATATGAAAAGCTTCAGTGGAAGAACATGTTAAGTGACATGTTCTTTAGCTTCTACTGACTTCTACTTTACTTCTACTGAAATTAAAGAATACTGAAAAAATTCTTTATTTCAGTATGGTCCGTTCTAATTTAGAATACTTTTTGCCTCATATGGGACCCTTATTATGACAACAACATAATAATTAATCGAAACAAGTCCAAAATTGTTTCTATATTTTATCGTTTGCCCAAAATCATTGTTTCTTAATTTTAAGATATTTCCCATTTGAATTAGTTTCTTTTGATCTATCCTCATTTAATCTGCGTAACTTTTTTAAATATCTGTCCCTTAAATCTAGGGCTGAAATTTCCTGTCTTCTGTTTTTCCATTTAAAGTTCTAAACAATAGAATTGATACCAACTACATAACCAGTACTGTACATCTATTTATTCTCAATAGATTTACACGCAATCGTCGTATATTTTCTCATAGCTCTTCTCATTAGAACTATATTCAAAATTTTCTGTTTTTATAAGTTTTATAAAACTATTAATAGCTATTCTCCTAGATGTTTTTCTCCATGTCTTTTAATGATTTTAAGGCTAGTTTCTCCAACTTTTTATCTGTGTAATTTGTTTGTATGTTTTTTAATGGGTTTATTCGGGTTTTGTTTTATTTCTTAATTGTTTTGGTTAATATGTACAATATTGTAATAAGAGTTTTATCATGTAATGTGCATTTAAAATGGAATAATAAAATGTTTGAAAATATTTTTGAAAAGATTTTTTTATCAATTCACTTTTTATTTCTTCCTTTAAAGACTACAAGATACCCCTTTATTCAAAACATTCTAGGATTAAGGTAGGCGAATACCAAAAATTCAAACAAAAAATTCTATTTTAAATCTTTTCCAAATTTGGCATAGTGATTTCAAAATATAATTGAACAATGTTTTTTAGGCAATTTTTTTGATTTTAATATATAATTGATTTATTTTAAACTGTGTTTTTTCACCTAAGAAAAAGGGGGTTACGCCAACAGTTCTAGTATGAAAAGATTTCCATGAATTTACCTAAAAAAATTTTTTTTACAGATGCTATTTCAAGATATATTGTAATTGAAATCCCCTTTGCCAAATTTGGAAAAGATTAAAGTAACAGTAAACATTTTAGAATTTTGGGTATTCGCTACCTTAAGTAATTTTTATACCTTTTGTAAGTACTGCTTTTAACGTAAGTGCAAACGAAAAATATTTTAATCTCTTTTGTTGTTTTCAACTTTTTGCCACTTAGCACGTTTTTCCCCTGAGCTCTTTATATGTTGACTAACTTTTCCTCGAAAATGTGTACTTAACAAGGTTTTTTTTTTCAACTTAATTATGTTTATATTTCGGAATATAATTGTTTCGGAATCTGTGCCATGAACCTCTAATATCTGGTGTAAATATACAAGTTTTTTTTTAAAGTGTCCAAGTGTAAGTAAATCGAAGAAAATCCTTTTTTCGCGATTAAATTATAACAATTTTCTTAATAACTTCTTTTCTTACAATTTGTATGTAACTGAGGGTCATTGCATGCATCAGTTTCAAGACGAAGAATTTTAACACATAATTAATGTTTATAGGATGAAAATTCAATGCGGTAGACTTGTTAGCGTAACCTTTTTTTTTTAGGGTGGTAGAAAAAAACCGTTTAAAATAAATAAAAATTATATTTAAATTTTAAAAAATGCTAAAAAGCATTGCTCATTGTAATTGAAATCACTTTGCCAAATTTGGAAAAGATTAAAGTAACAGTAAACATTTTAGAATTTTGGTATTCGCCTACCTTAAGTAATTTTTATACCTTTTGTAAGTACTGCTTTTAACGTAAGTGCAAACGAAAATATTTTAATCTCATTTTGTTGTTTTCAACTTTTTTGCCACTTAGCACGTTTTTCCCCTGAGCTCTTTATATGTTGACTAACTTTTCTCGAAAATGTGTATTAACAAGGTTTTTTACTTAATTATGTTTATATTTCGGAATATAATTGTTTCAAAATAAATTATATTACGAAATATAACTTTATAAATAAACTAAAAGTGTTAAAAATGTGGCAATATGACAATTTGGGTAATAAATGAACAAACAATTATAAACATTTTAAAATAAATTTATCTTGCAATTGGTTAATGCTATTATAGCAAAAAAAAAGTTTCAATTTTCAAGTACTTTAAAAATTTATGAAAATATTATTTGCTATTTATTATTATCGTATTGTGTAGCTTTATGTGAATCGAAAATTTCAGTGGGATTTAAATTTCAGAAATAATTTCCCAACAATAATCTATCACATCACCAGCATATACTTCTAAATACAACAGTTATTACGATGCTTGCAATAAATGTTAAGATAACTATATATGATGCACATTTAATCTCATGCTCATTCTCATACCGTATACATTGAATAACACAGTAATAACGTCCATGACCATTACCTTTATATTTGTCGGTGTTATGATAGGCTGCTTAGTTCTTGCTGCTATATCCACAATGTTATGCTGTATGACATTGTAAGGAATGGATAACAGAATTATATGCATAATAGTTAATGGCACATAGTTATCACATGTACTTACTAAGGTACGGGTGTGTGTGCCCCAAAGGCCCCCCCCCCCGGCTTTCACATAAACTGTATCTGTGTAGATAAGTATATCGTAAAATGGAAGTGTTTGCAAATGCTTGTAAACATTGTTCAACTATTGTTCCGATTTCAATTTTAGAAATAAATCTATATATATTTTTTTTTGGAATAGACTATTTGTATGGGAAGGGGTAGATAAATAATACTTTACTAGAATAATATATAGAGCTTGTTTCCTATAAGGGTATTTAAACGGTTGAATGAAATATATTCCTCTGAGGGTAAAATAAATTATTTGAAGTGTAAACTTGTTTTTTCTTTATTAAGATTATAAATAAGAATTATAATGCAAAATAAAATTTCATTTTTAAAAATTATATTTCTGTAGTAGATAGTTAAAAAATGATGTTTAAATTCTTAACGTTAATGAAATTATTAAACTTATTTTTTTAAAATTTTTTTATGCTGCTGAAAAGCCTGATAGTCAGAAGACGAGTTTATTTGTCCGTATTCCTTTAGAAAGATACACGAATCAATGGATGATATGATAGTTAGTCTTTTTTTTTTAAGATCGAGTCGATCGATTTTAAAGATCAAGATTATAACAAGTCCTATACACATATGATATAAAAAATATTGCGCCTGTATTTTATGGACTTAAATTAGTAATCAACCATTTTTTCTCTTAATAATGTGAATTATAAATAACTTGTGCTTTGCATATTATAATCCAAGCAATAGTTCAATCAAATTATTATACAATAATTTGATAGATACTCTTCCCATTCACATCTTCTAATCTCATAAAACAAATTTCAATCCATTAGTTAAAGCGAAAGTATAACAGCCAGAATAAAATATAACCACATAATTGGTTTATCCCTAGAACCAATCATAAAAACAAAACTAATCTCCGTTTTTTCTAACAATCAACTTTAATGGATGTTTTTCATCACATCATCCTCTAGAGACCCTGCGGAAGATTGATCTTTAACAGACCAACAAAAATTCCAACATGCCAATAAAAAAAAACCTTTTTTCCTAACTTCATTACTTTCTCAGATGAAGTTTTGACCCTACCGAGACTTTTCAAAACTCGGAAGGGGGCAGAGGAAAATCAAAAGAGAATCGATGTAATGAATAAGAGAAAAGGCTGTGTAGCGAGGACTCTGATAGTCTTCTCGTATGGTGTGGCAGAACGCTAACTATTATTTAACCCTCTATACCAAAACCGAGCCTAAGTTTGCAGCAGAGAAATGTACTGAGCGGAGGAAACTGGGTAAACAACCCGTCTGGCGCCGCAATTTCGCGTACTCTGATTGGCAGCTCCTTTAGACCCTGATATTCATGCGCCCTGTTACGTCAAAATCGAAGGAAAAAAATAACTAAAATAACACTCTAACTGAAACTTAACTATAAAAATAATAAATTTATGTCTTAAAATAACAAATCAATTTGTTTATTGAATGTGAAATGCCTTTTTGTATTCGATTCTCGCACTCAAAATTGAGAACTATTTACCCTTTTTCTCGTAGAACATTTGTATACTGCAAACTTAAAGTCGGTTTTGGTATAACGGATGGAGGCGTATAAACCAGTCAACTGAATTTTTTAGGTTTTGCAGCAACATACATAATTATTTTTAAATTTATGAATTTTTCAAAGTTCTAAATTGACGAGTACACGCGAAGAACCGATTGATTTCGTACAAGGCTTTCCTTAATAGCCTCTTTGGGGATGATAGCGAGAAAAGAATAATTCGCCTAAATGGTGTAAAGAAGCCAGTTACTCGCTTTGTTTATCTTTCGTGGAAGCCCTAATTCCCGCCAGAGTAGATTGGAACGAGTCACACGTTTGTACCGCAAATGAAGAACCATAAGAAAAAACGATTTCCGGTATCAGATGTATAAAACCCTTTCCTAACTGTTATATTTTTCAGAAACACACATAATTTAAAAAATTATATATAAATTTTAGAATCTTACGATTTTTTTTAATGTAAAGTATGGAGCAGTCATTAATAATCATCTGCTACAAAAGTAGAATTTTAAAATTTGAAATAAATCATTTTAGTTTAACATTTAAATTTTAATGTAATGCAGCAAAAAAAAGTATGATCTTTAGTCAATTAGGTAATCACTCATAGAGTTAATGGGTTTCAAAATGTGAACAATAGTGTATGCTTGTCTGCAAATCGAAGAGCTGTAAATTAAATCGGGACAAATGCCTGCCAATTTTAAATTTAATCCATTTCATACGTTTTTATAAAAGATAAATGTATAGAGGTTTAATATTGTAAGTCCATTTGTTGCGACACTTATACGACACTACTCCCCCCCCCACAATTTATAGTTAAATTATTTTGACATTATTATGTTATGTAATATTTAATGTAATTGGTCTAAATCGACAATGAAGGGCCGGACTCTATATCTTAGTTATACTTTAAAGAAAGTAAGTTCTATGCAACTAGACTCTTCACCATAACGCATTTAATTTTTCTTATCAAAACGGTTTCTACCTTGCTTGATTAGGACATTATATGTGTATAAAGACATTTCCTGGGATGTGGATATTGTTTATGTGAAATTGCTTTTTTTTTTTAATTTCACTTCATGCCAATACAAATATAAACGTTTCAAAAAATATAAATCCGTTAAACATTTAACAAACCAACCCCAAAATTCCGCTCCTTCTTACATCATACGGCCTCAATTACAAGTTACATTATTACAAAGATCGGAGAAACGGGGCTGAGTTTCTTTTTTTAGTTCTAAAAGCTTTAATGTTCCTGGACTAGACGTGTCAAACTGGGAAATGCTGGGAACGGTTGGTTTTGAACAGCAATAAAAAGTACATAAAAGGCTATTTGTAACTTTGGAGAAGTTGTTTGAAAAGCCGTAAATGTCTTTTTTCCTCTGTTTCTGTGGACGGAAATGAGGGTCTTGTCATTGTATTGTTTTGTTCTTTAGTTTTTCCAGAGATTGGGCTTTATGTTTTAAAACGTAGTGTAGGGTTGTTATTGGAAATCATTTGTTTGCGGATTTATATGACTTATTATATTATTTATATTACTTGTTAATGTGCGCAACATCATGAATGTTGATTTGTAAATCCCTGTGAAATTATATTTAATTTTGTCTTTTTTTTAATGTGATGTATTTCACTTATGTGTGGCATTATTTGTTAATGATGTAAAACAGGGCAGATAGAAAGAAGGGAATTTTTGTTATTGATATTTTCGTTTTTATTTTTTACTTTTAATAACCTTATGTGCAATATATTTCTTGTGTAATAACCTTATATTTTTTTTAAAAAACTTCATATATTACCTAATATGCAATATAAGGTATTAAAAAAAGAGCATTGTGATTAGAGTCGAAACTACGAAATTTAGCTTTTGTGTTTTCCATTACGTTTAGGCAACGAGTGCTTACATAAATAAAAGGTTTTTGAACATTGGTGCATTGTCAGTCAGAAACTACTCTACAAAAGAACAAATTTAGTACCTGTTGGACGTCATAATAGATCTAGATTTTCCTGCATGATACGGAAAATCGTTCTTGTGAAAATACTAGCTCCTTAGAACGTTTAAAGTTTTAATGGCCTTGCTGAAAAACAAAAAAGATATGACTGGAATATTGAACACTAGTTTTGAATGCCAGTTGGACGCCATAATTTAAGGGTTTTTAAAAAATAATTATACAAATTCCAATGCATCTATAAAAATCAATATCAATTATTACATCGATGTAAGCTATGAGAATGAGTATTTGAAACATAATATTTGAAAAAATATACCTAAAACAACGATTGTCAGCTGTTACTATCATCTATACGAAACAGTTATACCTCAGATACATTGGAAATCCGAAATCAATCGATCTGCTTGCCCGAGGAGAAAGAAATGGTTTCTTATTTGTCTGTATTTTAAGGGAATGGGCTCGCTGGACCTTGGGTCTCCAAACTCAAGTGGGATTGTCGGGACCAATAAGTAAGCTACATTCATCACATAAAAAATCAGTTTGCAAAAATGTTCAATACGGCCGGTGAAATTTGGCAGAGAAAATATTTTTTTTCTCCATTAGATTAACACCGTGGCACTTTGCTTTGGAGACCCGTGGTCCACCGCTCCCTTTCCCTTAAGTTCTTTGGTCTCGAAGCATTCGGTAAGAGTTACACTGGATACGGGTCAAAGGATTCGAATCTCACTTTTAACGTGGATTTCTGTACAGCTTAATTTCACATGTTTCAGAACGAAATATTTGTAAAATACCTACTGCACTATCATTTTAACTGGTGTATAAGTAATCCAACGATAATAATTTTGTGAAATGTTCCAATGTTTTTTCTTAAGCTCGGTTTTCGGAAGAGTTACAAACGTAAAAGTTTACTTATAAGAATCTCAAAAATATATACAGGGTGTCCGTAAAACAATGTCCGACTTTCAAATTGTAATACATAGTATCAGCTGTAGTCTATCGACAGTTGGGGTTGAATGTGACGAATAAAGAATAACTCCAACAGTTACAGCAAGTGCATGTGCTTGTATCGCTACATCGTTTTCACAGTTGCAGTGCCATATATTCCCTTGCTGCACTCCAGACTTGCTGCAGACAGTATGGGAAGAATTAACATTTTCGTTTAGATATGTGCCGTATCACTAAAAGCGCACACACATTGAGCACTTATAAAAAAAAACTAGGTTAGTTTTCCTTGAATTTTATGTATAATTTGTTATATATTTAGGTTTTTATATATTAATGGTAATATACCATTAATAACTCGGACATTCTTTTACGGACACCCTGTATAGATGCAATCTATGAGAATGAGTATTCAATAAACAGTATTATAAACCCTTCAGTCCCAGTGATGCCATTTGGCATCATCACTTTCAATATTTTTTTTCTAAATGTTTAAATCCTGTTATGATATCCAAACACACATCAATCGATTCTTCACACTCTGTTTCTATCACACAATATTTTACATTAATCTCAATAGAATTCAGAACTACTATTTTTTTAATTTTAGAAAATAGCGAACAAGCGTTTCACCTGATTTTTGAAAAAGTTCACTTCAGTTCCACATATTTAAAACACAATTTAAACTATTTCGATTAAAATAATTACTAATTTTTTTTAACAATATGGTCGGATACCTTTGAATATATGACTCGAAGTGTTTTTAGGTAATATAAGTTTTTATTTTGTTGTTTTTTTACAGTTAAAAAATTTCGGCATTATTTCAAAAACCATATAAAAAATTAAACTGATATTTTTTTCTTGTGGGAACTCTTATTTTTGACCTAAAATAAGCTTATTTGTGAATATCAGATGTTTCTGTAGTGTAGTAAAATTTTTGGGACTGAAAGGGTTAACGTGGATTTTTGTACAGCTTAATTTCAAATGTTTCAGCATGAAATAGTTGTAAACTACCGGCGGCATTATCATTTTGACTGGTTTTTAACCCTTACAGTCCCAATGACAATTTGGCATCATCATTTTAGAATTTTTTCTGGTCCTCTATATCTATGTATTATATCAGAAAGCACATCATTTGATTCTTCAAACTTTTTTTTCTATTGGAAATGTTTTTTATTAATTCCAATATATGTCAGCCCTATTATAATTATGATCAGAAACATGATGCCAAATGGCATCCCTGGTACTAAAAAGGGTACATTTCACATGTTTCAGTATGCAAAAATATATGTAAAATACCGAAGGCATTGTCATTTTGACTGGTTTTTAAGTAATCGAAAGATAATAATTTTTGAAACGTTCTAATATTTCTTAAGCTCAGTTCTCGGAAGAGTTACAAACCTGAAAGTTTTACTGATTGATTTAATAACCTAACGATTTTCTAATTTTTCTCTACTACCCTTTCCTCACTACAGTATCTAAGCTCAATTTCGAGACCCCTAAACCCAATCAATCTATTTGCTCGAGCAAAAGAAATGGCCCCTCATTTGCTTGTCTTCTTCGAAATGTCCTCTGGTCTCGGGTCATTAGCGCGTACCCACGGTAATCCATCATGATTGAAAAATGAAGATCTCCACTTTTTTAAACTTTCGCCCCCTAGAATAATATATTGTTTCAATTCCGCTTCGAATTTGAGCTTTGGCACCGACTCATTATTTGTTGAAATGGTCATCGAATTTTTTTTATTTATATAAATTTTATAAGTTATAAAATTGGTTCTCCAAAGTTCTGGATAAATTTAATATGCCTGTTAAAAATTTTATAGCTACATGTATTCGAATTATTCAATGATTGTATGTCTTTTTATCAGAATTATCTACACTCCTTGCTAACCTAAGTTGCGTAAAAAGGAACATGCTATGGAGAAGATCCTTCCGCCCAAGTAAAGAGTTCCATAAATTATTTGTAAATCCATCCAGGAAACATGTTTAAAACATTAATTTTGTTTAAGTTCTAACAGATTTGAATATTATTTGAGAAAATTTGGCAGTTTTATCGTAATGAAAAGAGTATTTTGGCACATTGTATTCAGATCATTTTGTATGCAAATATTACCTTACAACAGTTTTCCCACTAACGGACCAACCATGCTTTTCCGTCTGCCTTTTTACTCTTTGTTTTTATCCAAGTTAGGCTGGCACGGAGTGTAGTGTTTTTTGGGGGAAGGGTTTATTTTTTCCTTTTTTCTTTTCACCGCTGTAACTAAATTTTTCCTATCTATAGCGTATGTATTTTCAAAATAAATATATAATATCAGTGGCACTATCATTTTGACCAGATTTTTTAAGTACTCCAAAAATACTTTTTAAAAAAAAATTCCAAAGACAAGATTTTTAAAAAGTTACATACTTGAAAAGTTTTCTTGAACGATTTTTTTAAAACAATATATAATGTAACGATTTTCTCATTTCTCCTATTATATTTTTCGCAATCTTAGTACCAAAGCAAAATTCGAGAACCCTGGAACGAATCGATCTATTTGCTAGAGCTTTGAAATCGTCCCTCCAAAAGAAATGTTGTCTTCTTCGAACTGTCCTCTGGTCTCGGGTCATTAGTGCGTATCCACGATAATCCATCATGGTTGAAAAATGAAGATCTCCACTTTTTAAACTTTCGCCCCCCTAGAATAAAATATTGTTTCAATTCCGCTTCGAATTTGAGATTTGGCACGGACTCATATCTTTGGAGGGGTTATTTTTTTTTCAATAAAAAATGTAATGATTGATTGTTGGTGATGAGAATATATATCAGTTGAAGTTGATGTTGTATTTCGATTTGTGGAATGATAAATGGACTTTTTATTAAATATTATTAAATGTTTTGGTTCTTTATTCCTTACGAAGATATAATATTAAGAATTAATTTGAGTTATATTTTTTTAAATATAAGATAGAAAAATATCGTATGATTTTTTTTAATGAATAATATTAAAATATATAATTCATAATTAGATTCCGTAATATTATTTTTAATAGGTAGGATATATTTTATGATTTTTTAATAAATAATATACAAAACTTGAAGGTGAAATCACTATACAAGATAATAAATTTAACGAAATATTTTAAAACATTTTTTTCCAATTTTTATTTATTTTCCCAAGAGATAATTTTTTAATATCATTTTATCTTCAAGTTTTGCCACCTTTTCATTGTTATATATAACTTAATAGCTTTTAGAAAAATTACTTAGTTTTTTTTATGCTAAAGTGAAATATCCTGAATGTATCTTTTATAGGTAAACAGTAGTAACAACAGTATCTTTGACGGGGTAATTTTTCCTTTTTTTAAAAAAATATAATGATTGATTGTCGGTGATAAGAATATTTATATCAGTTAAAGTTGGTGTTGTATTTCTATTTGCCAATTGATAAATGGGTTTGGATTTAATATTATTAAATGTATTGGTTCTTTATTTCTTAAGAAGATTTAATATTAAGAATTAGTTTTCAGTTGTATTTTTTTAAAAACAGGAAAATATGTTATGTTTTTTTAACCTCTTCCTCCTCGAGCAAAATCCTTCGTTTATATCTTAATATAAACATACTTTTAATTCAAATATATGCTAAGAAGTGTGTTTTGCAAAGACATTTTTAAAAAAATTGTGTTTAATAGGTTACTTAGGGACAAGCCTTAAGGTAGGCGAATACCTAAAATTTTAAAATTTTTACTATTATTTTTAATCTTTTCCAAATTTGGCATAGTGATTTCAAATATAATTTACAATGCTTTTTTGGCAATTTTTTTTATTTAGATATAATTGATTTATTTTAAAACGGTGTTTTTCTACTAAAAAAGGGGGTTTACGCTAACACTTCTAGCATAAAAAGTTTTACACTAATTTACCTGAAATTTTTTACAGATGCTATTTTAATATACATCTGTGCCATGAACCTCTAACATCTGGTGTAAATATAGTAGTTTTTTGCTTAAAAAAATGTCAAAGTGTAAGTTTATCGAAAAAAAAATTGTTGATTGGTAGCTGCGAGTACGGTAGTTTCTTAAACCCATTGCACTTACGGCACCATCTGCGCATGCTCAGCATCTGCCGGAAATCTAGCTCTCTTACGGAAAACCACTGCGCGTGCTTAGACGGATACTGAAAGGGAAAGATAGTTTGTCACGTTGGCTTATTATCGCCCAAAGTTGATAAGGTTTTGGGAATAAAAATTAACATGTTGATTGAGATGAAATCGATCCTCGTTGCGGAAGAATGGAATAAAAAAAAAGATAGAATCCTAAAAAATAATCATTAAAAAATAATTCATAAAAAACAAACTCGTCTCTTGACCAGGGTTCTACATTACGAGGCATCGTCAATTATGGCCAATTACGGCCAACAATTACGCCTCGTAATTTAGACTCTGGTCAAGGGACGAGGGTTTTTTTTCGAAAAAGATTGAAATCATAAATGAGAAAACTCGTCTCTTGACAAAGGTTCTAAATTACGAGGTACAGCCAATTATGGCTAATTGCGGCCAACACATCCAATTACGCCTCGTAATTTAGAACCCTGGTCAAGAGACGAGTTGGTTTTTTTTTTATGATACCATTCTCCCCCCCCCCCCCTTCTTGATTAGTAAGTATCTCAAAGTTTTTTGCATTTGGAATATTCATTACAGCTACAGACCACTCTGAATAGCGATCGTTATTTTATAACCACCCTGTATAATTTAAAATGTATTATGGATCTAGAAGTTGCTTTTTTAACTGATAACCATAATTTCTAAAGCATGCTAAATGACTGGTGTACGTTAAATCCGTCGTGGTCACTAAGTCCTCCAAGTTACCATACCAAATCAATACATGTGACAAGTCAATTCTGGGGATCCTCTAGTTGGCCTCTGTCTCTAAAAATTAGATGGATCCATTTAAGTGTGTGTGTTGTGTGGGTCTGATTATGTAAAGTCTTACATCAATTGATCCCAGAATAAAATAGGCTTAGAATTGGACAGTGTTATAATCCAATAATTCTATTATAATCCATAAACGCACGCGTTCGGCGAGGGTAAACGCTTGATATTCAATAACAACCTAAACCTTCACTCAACCCTAACTAACAACTTGGCGATATTTTACTTGGCTGCTCACAAAAACGTTTCGCTCTCAAGTCGAGATATCCGCTTGCGCAGATTTCCGGCACTGCCGTTAGATTAGCCACATTGTGTTTGTTTCAAGTTAATTCATAAAAATTGTCGTAAAACACATTCTTGTGATTAGTTTGTAACTCTAGAGGGTCATTGCACGGATCAGTTCAAAACGAAGAATTTAACACATAATTCATGTTTATCGGAGGAAAATTCAATGTGGTAGGCTTGTTGGCGTGGAACCTCTTTTTTTAGTTGAAAAACACCGTTTAAAATAAATAAATTATATTTAAATTTAAAAAACTGCCTAAATAGCATTATTCATTATATTTGAAATCACCATGCCAAATTTGGAAAAGATTAAATAGTTAGTAATAGTAAAAATTTTAGAATTTGGGGGAATTTTGGGTATTCGCCTACCTTAAACTCTAAGAATATCATGTTTTGTACTAGAAACGCCAACAAAAAAGACCGCATCATTTATTTGTAGTTAACAGATTATTTTAACATAATGCAAAATGAATTTTAAATTAACTACAAAAAGAACTTTCTGAAAAGTCTGAAAAAAAATTAACTATTTTTTCAAGAACTATAATATCGTTTTTGACCCTAGTTTAACTTCGTTTCTTATAGAAATAAATGACTTCGAACTTTGAAATGTTAAAAATACTATATAAGATTATAAATTAAAAGAACAATTTTAAAAAATATCAAGCTTCAGATGTGGTAAATGACAATTAGTTCTTTTTTATATAACTTTTTCATCAGAATGTTCCTCCTTTCGTTGTTAAGGATTCGTTAGTTGTAATCCTTTAGAGGATAAAACTTTAAAATGATTATCGAAGTCAAAAGTATATAAATAAAATGAAATAGCGTTCATTTTATCATAAAAAAGGATATTATTACCAGAAAAATGACAATTTTGTCATATAAAGGCATATATTTATCATTAATAACGGTAAATCGTCGAAACATCTTTATAATAAAATCTGCATGTACATTAAGATAAATTCTATTAAAAACTTAACTCGAATGCGCCCTTTAGAGAGGAGGGGCGCTTTATAGCCCGTTACACAACTTCGCCATAAGTGACACAGACACAAGAGACACACATAGAAAGGACGACACAAACACATAGACAAATAACAACATTTAGCTCCAAAGGCTAGCACCCTGACCGTTGTGCTGCCGGGTCGGCAATTCCATTAAAAAACTTGAGTTGCGCTTTCTTAAAATGTCTCGAAACACTTTTATAGGTCATTCTTTGAGAAGAAACTATTGTGGGAATTCCATTATATTCCTATGGTGTCGTTCTTATTTCATTGAAGCACTGGAGGGCCCTTTCCACGCCACTTGTTGAGGGCGATTGATGGTTTTTCGCTACAAAAGTCTCCTTTATTTTCGTGGTGTAAGCGGTTTTCGCAGCGATAAACATTTGGAAAGACGTTTTTTGTATTTCAAATAATGTATTAAGGACAGTTTTACTCAAAATGTTTAGTATTTTTATTCCGTACTGCTAGTGACGTCGTCTGTGTTAAGTAATTGTAGCTTGAGTACGAAAGCAGTGGAAGACGAGTCGTATTTAACCCTTTCAGTCCCAATGCAATTTGGGATCATATTTTTAAAAAAATTTCTGATCGTCTTTAGCCATTTATGATATCAAAAAGCGCATCATTCGACTCTTCAAACTTTTTTCCCATTAGAACATATTTTTAATTAATCCCAATAGATGTCAGCCCTATTATTATTTTTAAAGTTATGATCATAAACATGATGATGCTAATGTCATTACTGGGACAGAAAGGGTTAAGATTTTATTATGAATATTAACAACCGTAGCTGTGCACTAAATGAAGGATTTACCCAAATTTCCCAAATCCGTGCTCCAAAAGAGTGGCTGTGGCTAGGCTAGAAAAGTTCCAGGATTCTTGAACCAAACCAAATATTGCACAAAACCTTTTATACAGTCTATATTCCACAAACCATATTCCCACATGTGAACACAATTTATAGCAAAATAATTCAGTCGTTAAAATATCTTTATTCTAAATCTATGATTCACAATAGCTACAATTCTATCAAAACTCCTTGCGTGACGCTTTGTTAAAATGTCTCGCCGTAGCTCAATTCTTTAGAAAAACGCTCGAGGGAGTTCCTGAAGAATGTTCGAATGTCGTTCTTATTTCACTGGAAGACAGGAGGGTCTTTCCACGCCACTTGTTGAGGGCGATTGATGGTTTTCCGTTACCGCTAGAATTTTTTTCGCGGTTTTTGTTGTGGAAAAGATTTAGATTTAATGTAACAAAGGCTTTTAGGAACTTAAATGATGGTTTTAAGATTGTTTGTACTCAAAATATTTCGAGTATTTTTTCCCGTGCTACGATACTTCTTGACACACAGTTACTGTGTTAAGCAGCTACACTCTTAAAACGAACGAGTATTTTAACTCAGTCTGAGTTAATTTCACTCCTCCAGTCTAGAAAATGCACTTCTCCTAGAGGAGTGGATCCTTTATGTGTGAAACCTCCTACAGGATAACTCCAAACGAGTGATTTTAACTCAGTCTGAGTTAATAATTACTCCTTTCTATTGTCGAAAATGCACTTCTCCTACTGGAGTGAATTTCACTCCTATGTTTTAAGAGTGTACCACGTTCAGAAAAGGTATCGTATTTAAGGTTTCGTGAACACTATTACCTGAATTGTCTTGAAAATCATAATATAAATGTCACTGCACTGAGATAGGTGAAGGCATTCGGCGAATTCAAGAACTCCAAAGTAAAAAGTAAAACTTAGCCTTTACGCACTATAGAATATGGAAACCAAGCTCTTACCATTTTACAACTCTTCCAGCATGTGTACCAAAATTTACAACAAAATAAAATCGTTAAAATCT
Source organism: Hylyphantes graminicola (assembly GCA_023701765.1). NCBI lineage: Eukaryota > Metazoa > Arthropoda > Arachnida > Araneae > Linyphiidae > Hylyphantes > Hylyphantes graminicola. Next base: position 18,169,094 of record CM043115.1, read on the forward strand.
CAATATATAGCTTACAATAGCTACAATTCTAACGAACTGCCCTTTGCTAAAATGTCTCTCAAAAGTTTAAAGGTCCATTCTCCGGAAATCGCTGGGGGCTGGGGAGCCCAGTCGGTTAAGCACTAGCTTAGCATGCGGAAGGTCCCAGGTTCGGGTCCGGGCATTGCCAAAATAGCTGCCGACCTATAAACGGCCTGTGCAGCCAAAAATTTCCGACGAATAATACCCCGTGTAAGGGAGTGCACGTTAAATATCCTTCAAAGTCATAACGCTGCGTACGATGTCGCCCTTAACGGTTGCGTTGGGTGCCTATTCAGGTGTGGCTCGTCACCTGACTGTGGTTCTAAAATACGACGCCCGTCGCCAATAGCCCTCGTAAAGCTCTAGTGCGACGATAATTCAAACCAAACCGGAAATCGCTTGAGGGAGTTTCTGAAGAATGTTCGAAAGTCGTTCTTATTTTTCTGGAAGACAAGAAGAGTCTTTCCACGCCACTTGTTGAGAGCGATTGATGGTTTTCCGTTACCGCTGGAATTTTTTTTTGTGGTCTGTGTGCGGTTTTTGTTGTGGGAAAGATTTAGCTAAGCTGACACAGAGCTTTTTTTGTGTTTAAAATTATAGTTTTATAATTTTGAGAATGTTGAGAAAAGATTTTGTAAAATTGATTTAATGGTAATTTAAAGGTTTTGTAATTAATTAGATTTTTTTGTTTGGATTCGGATAAAATAAGTGAATAACTTAATTTTATAAAACTAAGGGATTTTTTTTCTCAACTGTTTTGTAACATGCTGAGAATATCTTCAACTTTGCGAAAGATACATAAAAAAACATGAAGAAAATAGCGTGGGTGCTGTGTTTGGCAATTTTTTTCATAAGGTGCATTAATAAACGTGCAAATGGTTATAAGTAACATATAAACTAACTAAATCCCCGGCACTACAGTCCATGCTGGACCATGGCCTCTCTCACAATACGACTCCAAAGCCGTCTGTCTTCGGTCTTCGCTTTCCAGTTCTCAATTTTCATGTCCCTTAAATCTCTTTTCACATCATCTACCCATTTTTTTTTCGGTCTTTCTCTTCTTCTCTATCCTGACATTGCCCCTTGAAAATTTTCTTTGTGCCTCTGCTATCGTCCATTCTCTCCATATGTCCCAGCCATTGAATTCTTCTAGCTTTTATGATGTAGATAATGCCTTTCTCTCCAAATAGTTAAGCAACTTCAAAATTGTATCGTCTTCTCCAAAATTCACCTTCTTTGATTGGTCCAAATATGGCTCTTAAAATCGTTCTCTCCCTAGTTATTAGCATTTTCTCATGCTTTTGATTCAAGGTCCAGGTCTCCTACCCATATATAAGTATTGTTCTTATTACAGTTTTATATATACGTAGTTTAGTTTTCCATGTAATTACTTTAGAACGTATTAACTGTTTAAGAGAAAAGAAACTTCGATTCCCGGCTTTCAGCCTTTGTTTAATTTATGGCATAATATCATTATTTTCAGTGATAATAGAACCTAAGTATTTAAATTCATTGACTCTCTCAAATTTTATGTCTTCATTTACTTTTAACTCTGAATCTGTATCAGTTCCCTTACAAACCATGCTCTTATACTTCGTCTTTTTCATATTTATTTCCAGACCAAATTTATTGGCCTCTGTTGCCAACCTATTGAAGAGTTCAATTAGTGTCGTTTTACTTCTTGATATCAAAACCACATCATCAGCAAAAGCTAAAACTTGGGTAGTTCTATTAAATATTGTACCACCTCTATTTGATATGATGTTACGCATCACTTTTCCAGGCATACATTAAACAACAAAGTTGATAATAAATCACCCAGTCTCAACCCGGTCACAACTTCAAATTCTCTAGAAAATTTGTTCTGAACTCTTACTTTTTCTTTCATTGAGGTGATCGTCATTTTAATCAGTCTTATTAATTTGTTTGGGATATTAAACTCGTATAACGTTTCTAGCATCTTTTTTCTGTTTATCGAATCATATATAAGTAAAATATACTGTACAAAAAAAAATCTTAAATAATTATACGAGTACTAAGGTAACAGAAACATAAGCGTGTTTATTTCGTTTATATTTTATGAATATTACGGTCAAAAAGCAATTTTTTAATTTCTACTCAAAAGTCCTAAATTAATTCTAGATACTGTAATTTTGTGTAGAATCTCTACACTATCAATAGTATTGATTTTACTACATTACATTTGCGAGAAATACTTCTGGTTTATTTGTAATAGTGATGAAAACAAAATATGTTCATGAACCGTATCATATCATTCTAAATACTTTTTGAACTATTAATTTTTTTATAATTTACAACAGATTTTCCGATATACTTCCTTTATTTATGAACATAAGTTTTCTTAGCTTCCATTTAAGTTCGACTTGTTAAATTTAAGCCCATCTTGTATTTCTTTTATCACTGGTGTACGGATTGAATTTGTAAAAAAAATTCTTGCAGCTTCCAATTAATTAGAATTTACAACAGATTTTCGGGTAATTGCTTCCTTTATTTGTAACATTATTAAATAGCATTCTTTCTTTAACTCCTAATCATTTATTTATAAACATAAGTTTTCTTAGCTTTCATTTAAGTTCCCCTTGTTAAATTTAAGCCCATCTTGTATTTCTTTTATCACTGGTGAACGGATAAAATTTATTAAAAAACATTCTTACAACTTCCAATTCATTCATTAGAATTTATAAAAGATTTTCGGGTAACTGCTTCATTTATTTGTAACTCTATTGAGCAGCATTCTTTCTTTAACTCCTATTCCTTTATTTATAAACATAAGTTTTTTTAGCTTCCATTTAAGTTCGACTTGTTAAATTTAAGCCCATCTTGTATTTATTTTATCACTGGTGTACGGATTAAATTTGTAAAAAAAAACATTCTTACAACTTCCAATTCATTCATTAGAATTTATAAAAGATTTTCGGGTAACTGCTTCATTTATTTGTAACTCTATTAAGCAGCATTCTTTCCTTAACTTCGATTCTTTTATTTATAAACATAAGTTTTCTTAGCTTCCATTTAAGTTCGACTTGTTCATTTTAAACCCATATTGAATTTAATTTTATCATTCCCACATGGATAAAACTCGTACGAAAGATTCTTACCAAAATAACAGAGCTTCCCTGACCATCTATATATCCCATGAATAGTAATTCTCTTATTCAACAACGTGCTTTGAATAAAATTTCACAGATCCTGTAGCACTCCGCACTTCTCCGTAAGCCCTTTTACTCCATTTTTTTTATTCTTTGATAAAAGATCAAGTTCTTTGCGAAGATGGATCTCTGGGCGGCCATTTTGAGAACAAGAATAAGGGCTTCGGATTTGTCTTTGGATACTGTAGAAATTTGATAAGGATTTGGTACTTTTAGATGAGTGGTTTTAAAATGGTAACTTATTGTTGAGATGAATGTTACCATTATCAAATTCAAAATTGGATGAATCTGAATGGGATGAATCTGAATGGGATGAATCTTAAACATGCAAAAAGTGTTCTGGAATTTTGTAATCTGTTAGGTCGTTGAAGTCTAGACACATTTTGGTATTTAAATGGAGGTAGAAATCGACAGACGTAAAACATATTCTACAAGGCTATTACCATATTCAAATTAATAGTTTATACTACTTTGGGTTAGGCTAAGATTGGATTACCATCGCACTAGAGTAACACGAGGGCTACTGTCAACGTTCGTATTATTTAGAAACTTTGCATATTTTACGTGCCATACGTCCTTTGGATGCTGAAGAAATGGAATAAGATTTTGATGCGTGTATAATAATAAATGAGTTCGTTTAAAAATGTAACTTTTTGTGTAGATGGATGTTAATCCATTACTTAATTTAAAAACGAATGAAAAAGAAGTCTTCTTGAATTTTAGAATATTTTAGGCTTTTGAAGTTTTGACACATTGTGGTATTTGCATGTAGAGTATTGATAATAGACACCCGTTAAATTCGAAAAAATAATACTTGTGTTGAAATATTTGAGTTGTGATCCAGTAGCACTCCACACTTCTCCGTAAGCCTTTCTCTCATCTTTTTTAAACTTTGACAAAAGATAAAGTTCTTTACGAAGATTTATCTCGGGTCTCCCATTTTGAGATCAAGAATAAGTGCATCGGATATGTCTTTAGTTGCTGGCGAAATTTGATAAGGATTTGGTGCGTATGTAGATAAATGAGTTTAAAAATGTAACTTATTGTTGAGATGTAATTTAGTATAAAAAGAATAAAAAGTGGATGAAAAGATTGTAACTTATTGTTAAGATGAAGTTTGGTATTACAAGATTCAAAAGTGGAACGAAAGAATGTATTTTTGAGTTCTAAAATCTGCTTGGGTGTTGAAGTCTAAACACATTGTGATAGTTGAATGGAAGAATATAGAAATGGACAGCCATAAAACGTACAACCTATACTACAAATCTATTGTAGTATTTTGATTACTAGTTAATACTTGGATTTGATTGAACTTTTACGACTGTCTATTTCCAACCACAATGACACTACTTGTTTTAAAATTATAATTTACTCACTGTTTACAAAGACTACACGTTTTACTTCATTTTTAAAAATGCATCAAGATTAATTTTAACATATATTGGTTATTGTTATCATAAATATATACAATATTATTTTTGTTATTTACAGGCCATTTCTTGGGTAACAATAGTGTCTTGGACTTTCTACAAGAAAATGGATTTCAAGTTGAACACTTGCCGGTGGATGCTAAAATCCCCAAAAGGTATACTATGTTTAACTTGTTTTTTTATACAAAAGAAATTTAAAAAAAAAAAATGAATGTACATTATAAATCGTGGCGAATTTGGCCCGTCCACTTGTTTATCTCTGCGTAAGCCTGTACATATCCTGGTTTGTTTTTACTACACTGTAAAAAAAGCTTGTTGTTTTTACAGTTAAAACCTGTCAACTTTGACGCCAGTTAATAACTGTTTATTTTACAGTTTAAAACTGTAATTTTTTACAGTTTAAAACTGTAATTTTAACTGGGAGAATTTGTTAATTTTGCTGGGAAAAACTGTTAATTAAACAGTTTTTCCAAAACTGTTAATTTAACAGTTTTTCCAAAACTGTTAATTTAACAGTTTTTCCCTGCTAAAATAAAATACCCTGTACTAGCCTTAGTGACCAAGTGATTACTTTTACGCAGGCGGCACAGTATTGGACTCGCATGAAAGAGGTATAGATCTGGCCCGGTTTTGATCCAGGAACCTCTTGTGTACGAGTCCAATACTGATCCGCATGCTACGAAGTAATTACTGGTCGTGAGGACTAGTATTGGGTATTTGTGCTTAACGATGATCTCAATCACGTGACTCTTTGCATGTCTAATTTAACAGTTTTTCCCTGCTAAAAAAAACAGTTTCACCCTGCTAAAATTACAGTATTCCTGTAAAAAAATGACAATTTTAAACTGTAAAAAATTACAGTTTTAAACTGTAAAATAAACAGCTATTAACTGGCGTCAAAGTTGACAGTTTTTAACTGTAAAAACAACAGGTTTTTTTACAGTGTAGAAAGGCGTTACACCGTAGATCTATGTCCATATCCTGATTTAAATCCCCTTAAAAACTTATATTTTAACCTCAATTAAACTTAATAACTTTACTTTTTCACATATTCATAATATAATCTGTCACGACAAACAGTCGCATAGTAATAGTTTCCCACCGTTGTTTTTAATAGTTTTGTCGCCTAAGATTCTTTATGGTGGCATTTGCGCGTCCACGAAATAAAAAAAAACCATCATTTTTTTGCCGTATAAAATTTAATAATCAACAAGCACTTTCTAAGCACTCAACAATTTTAAATTAAATTAGTTTTTTTCCTCTAATTCACAAGAAATAGTTCAATTCCTCCTATCAACATCAATTTATCATTTGCCAAGTCACAAAAAAATACTCTAGGGACATTTCTTTGCAAAGTGACGTACTAGAGTTCTTTCTTAACCTTTTTATTTATGTTTGATATTATAGCATAAAAGAAACTATAAACATGAATTGTTACGAAGCACAGCACATTTTTTTTTATTTTTTAGAAAAGTACTTTTTCGTGTAGTTCTAAATTAATCAAAGAATAGTTTAGAAAATCTAATTTTTGATGTTTAACCTTTACAAAATAAAGAATTTCTTCTACAAGGAAATTGTTTACTAATATGTAAAAAAAACTTGGCGTTGCTCGGCTTAACTAATCAAATAATACGTTTGTCTATTAAATTATTCCATTAAATTTAACAATTTAATTTTTAGTTAAATTGTCTTTTTTAGAATTTTCAAGCTTTTCACTGTATTCCTTATGCTCTAAAATGACTCCGATCTAAATTTTTCGCTGGTTTGTGCAAAAAATGAACATTCAAATCGAGAAAGAAGTAAAACTGCTTTAACATACACTTTATTATCAAGATTTTTTCAAAGAGTCCTATAGTAGGGTAGAGGAACAACTCTACTTACTGAGCTGCCATCGGCAGCCATTGCTCACTACGGATCGGGAATAGAGTTGCAAAAAAGCTAGTTTTGGCTTAGAGGCCAATTATAATCTAATCTATTTAGGTGAGTTTTGACTATATTTTAAATGGCCTATAAATTTTACCAAATACAGCAGTTGATTCGAAATTTTGATACTGAGAAAGGAAGTACACCCAGGGCAAAGACGGGAATCGAACCTGCACCCGTTACAGTGAGCGAGCGTTATGGATTTTGAGTGCATTTTCACAAGTAAGCATGCCTCTAAAAGAAAGCAATGCGAAGTTAACGGGTACCCAGTAAGGCGGGACTATACTGCTAGTATAGTATAAAGTAGAATAAATTGTATAGACTAAATTGTATATCATATTGATAAATTGTTCATTACACCTCCTTCATTTTTCTCTGTTCACGTTATATAAATTTTACTTGGCCGCCATTTATCACTTATTACGAGGCAGTTCTGTGTACCACTTGGAGTGACCTACTTTTTAAAAAAGGTTGTTATAGTTATAATAGTTATGAAGCTGCAAATTTATTATTTGGACCGTCCCAGACATTTCATAAAGCTTCTATCCATCATTAAAGGAGGACAGTATGTGTATTTATTAAAGGCATAAGGGACATATATCAAATACCATATATGACAATCTGGACGTTTTTGTAGTAGAAATGAATTAAATCTAACATTGCAGTTGTAGTGAGCTTTTCTTATCATATGTTTTCTATTTGTTTAAGGTTTTTTTCAGCCTTTTTCTCAATGAAATTACAAATTTGTTTCTTATGTGTCAAACAAAACACTTTAATAAAAGTGGTTTTGTATTATTTTAGTAAAAATTAAATAAATTTGCCCCGAGATTTTATATAACTTGAAAAAAAATCCATATAAAAAAAACGTTTTCGGATGGTAAATTATTAAATACATAAAATTAGAACGTTAAAATAATGCACAAAAACATACTTGTTCTGTATAAAAATTGCAATAACAAATGAAATTCTGAATAAAAATTGCTATTACATAACCAACGAAATATAACGTTTTGCATATTGTTGTATGCAGTTTTGGATTTCAAAGTTATTAATTTCAATTACATTACATAAAATATAAGATAATGAAAGTATTGTGATGAGGTAGAATATTCGAAATGGGGATCTTGTGTTTTGTACACGATTTGGAGGGTGCTGATTCTAAAAAAGTGGTCTTTGAACATCCATCAGAATGAAACAATTCTACAGCTCGTTCTAAAAGAGCTACTACTAGTAATTTCGAATTCTTCACTAGAGTAAATAGTTCCCGAGGAACGTCATAATGGTTTTTTTAATCACGCATGCGCAACGGGTAGCTGCTATCGAACTCTTTTGGTTTAAAAGGTATTAAAATTATTTGATATGATATATAATTGACTTTAATTTTCAATGGATATACCGAGCGGTAATGATTGTAGTGTTACAAGTGCCTAGTATTTAAGATTAATTTATTTAATAAAAAAAAATTTCACTCTAGAGCTACACGAGGGCTATTGGCGACGGGCGTCATAATTTAGAACCACAGTCAAGTGACGAGCCGACACCTAAGTAGGCATCCCAGCCAACATAATTTTATTTTTAAGAGCGACATCGAGGTTGGGTTCTTGAGGCATATTTTACGTGCACTATCTCTACACTCTTAAAACGAACGAGCGATTTTAACTCAGTCTGATTAATTTTCACTCCTCCAGTCTGGAAAATGCACTTCTCCTTTTGGAGTGGATCCTTTGTGTGTTAAACCTCCGACAGGATCACTCCAAACGAGTGATTTTAACTCGGTCTGAGTAAATATTCCTTCCTTTCCAGTGTCGAAAATGCACTTCTCCAACTGGAGTGGATTTCACTCTTTTGTTTTAAGAGTGTACACGATGTATTTTTCGTTGGGAATTTTTTGGCTGCACGGGCTGTTTATAAGTCTGCGGTTAGTTTGGAGATGCCAGGTAAATCTGGTACCTATCGAATAAAAAGAAAGATCCTTACCAACTGGGCTCCCCATTATCAAAGTGAACTTGAAATTGAAATTGACTCGATTCAGCCTTTGTAATTAAGTTAAATTTTGCGTCTTCGCCTCTCACCGAAAACGGGCTTGTAGTCACAACTTTTGAATCTGCAAATTATTTTTAAGACAAATTATAAATTTAAGGGTTAATAGTTTTGTGACTTCAATTCATTAATGTTGTGTATTTCAAAACAAGATTGTAAATTATTTCACATTTAGATTTTGATCTTAATCTAATCCACTTTTATCATCCAAATTACTTTCGTGCTAGTGACAGAAGAATTAATGACCGCTGTTTGGTTCTCGTATTTCAGAGAGACCGTAAAATTGCCAGAAGACCAAAAAAAGGAATAAAAGGCGATTTTTGTTTTTACGCTAGTGAATACTTTTTATGATAATTTCTTCATACATCAATTATCCTCAAAGTCATAAATAAATCATTACTATGCAATTGTTTTGCTTTTACGAAGCTATTAAAAGCTTCATACTTTTTTGCTGTTTAGAAATAAAAAGCGATTATTCTTTGGAATAAAATTGGTTTTTAATTTCGCATAAATTGATATTGTAATAACCATTTTAATATCATTTAATATACTTTAAAAACAACACAAGAAAACTCAAAAAATAGAGAACAAATATTTATTTAGAAAATTAACGCAAGGTTTATTAATGGACAATTTTGAAATAAGAAGATACCAAAAGAAATAATTTATTAAAAATAATTATCAAAAATAGTTATAGTACATATAAAACATAAAATGACTTTTCATACAAGAACATAACTTTGGCGAAATCAGAGTATATAGTGGAATTAAAATGAAGAATAATATAGGAGAAATTACATAAATACACATACGTAATCTGCACTATAAAAATTGCCTCATTCAATGCTTCGCAGAAATTATAGGCTTAACTAAGCTGAATGCATGATTAGTGGAGCAGAATGAAATATATTACTATCGTATTCTATAGTGAAAGTGAAATTCTAAAGCACACATTTGTAGTGCCAACAAAAATAATATTTATATCTATTCAATTCATACCACTTCATTTAAGTTACTTTATAGTTACTTTTATAGATTTAAGTAAGATATTATGATTATGAGGTATGTCAAATATTCCTCGAGTACCTATTTGGCTTGGGTTCTCACAATAAAATTAAATTTCGGCATACTTTAACATCCACAGAGAGCTCATATTCATTGTAATCTGGGCGTCAAAATTTTTAGAGAGACTTGCCCAGATGGTGCAAAAAAAAAAAATGATCCGGTTCACGAGATATGCCGAGGTTAGGTTTGAATTATCTTCTCACTAGAGCTACACGAGGGCTTTTGGCGTCGAATTTTGGAACCACAGTCAAGTGACGAGCCGACACCCAACGCAACCGTTAAGGGCGACATCGTATGCAGCGTACGGACTTTGAAGGACATTTAACGTGCACTTCCTTACACGGGGTATTATTCGTCGGACATTTTTGGCTGCACGGGCTGTTTATAGGTCGGCAGTTATTTTGGTGATGCCCGAACCCGAACCTGGGACCTTTCGCATGCTGGGCGAGTGCCTAACCTACTGGGATCCCCAGATATAACGAGGCTTAGCCATCAATAAAGCAACCCCGTTGAAATTATTATCAACACTATATAAAGAGGTAACTTTTTCGAAAATAAAATTAAGTGCTTAAAACTCTGGAACCATGAGAGATTTTATTTGAAAAATCAACACTTTATTAATTCAATCCATCCATTTATAAAACCCAAGAAATTTTAAAACCTTTATTCAAGCACAATTTTTATTTCAGTAATTCTTCTGAAACCATTCCCTATTTCCAAAAACTTCTGAATATCTTTCAGAAGTCTGACTTGTGATCGCACATTTAAGCACATGCTCGTGCTTTGCTTTTTATGACATCATTAGAGCACGTTCTAAGAACGATCCATTTCTTGAAAATTACGCAACTACTCCAAAATCTTAACAATGGACGAAATTCCATAATGCCATTCCAAAGTATTACTTTGAATAAAACAGCTCCGGAAGAAATCAGTGTGACTTGGCCGGAAGCCAGAGAAATGTGTTATTTTTATCCTTAGATATTATTCAGAGAGGCATTAATGAACGCATCATTCATTTTTTAAGAAAGGAAAGTATTAAAATAGTTTGAATGGAATATAAAAATGAAGAAAGAAAAGCTCTTAAACCAAAAATAAAAATTCTCAAACTATCTATGCTGCTGATTCCATGCTGGACTTAAGATTTGAATTTTTGAAACACAATTCAAGTGAAGTGGTACTTAAATAACTTTAGAGAACTAACTTAGTATTACAGTTTTGTCTGAACTACTACAGACATTCTAACTGGGGCTAGGACAAGGCTAGGACATTAATTCAAACAACCAGCCAATTCTTCAGGTTTTTTTTTACACTGCCATAAACCCATTTTTGTGATACCAAGAGATTGTTTATGTTTTCGCTTTCAAAAATGTATCAGAATGGTATTTTCAAAATTCCGAATACGACACGTAAATTCAATAAATAGTTAATACTGTCAATACTTAATTAGTCCAATATTCAATATTGCCTACATTACGACTTTCGCGAAACTTTTGTTATTTTGCTTAACCAAGTAGTCAATCTGAACAAGTCAGCTTATTGTACTAATATTATATATATAATCATAATTATTAAATTCAAGATTTTGTTTAATCCGGCGAGTTGACAGGTCTGCTAGCATATTTTATTACTCTTACTGGTACGATATAATAAGCACAGTAAAAACTAATAACGTTTCGAAACTTTATTGAAAAGTAAATTCAATACAAAAACAGATTAACATTAGTTGATGTATTAAAAGTAGTCTTCCTTTTTTGAACTGTTCTTTTATCATCTATTTTACTGGAGAGCTTTTGCCTTTTCAGCACTTGTCTCACTTAGTCTGAAAATACTTCATACATTTTAATAGAATTGTTAAATAGGATAAAAAAAAACATTTCTCATATACTTGTCATTCTATTCCCAGGCTAATACCAGAGACATAACATAGAATGGACTGCGCATTGGCAAACCTAAAGTGTCCTAATCATCTAACTTACACAGTCACATGACTGTGTCACGTTTGGCTCGCATCTATGGCGAGTTTACCATTTGGCGAGTTTTTCCACAACGACCTGAACACAGAGGCCGACAATCTAATGTTATGATAAAGAAGCTTGGAAAGGAGCAAGGATGAATCGCTAGTATTTTAAAATCCTCTTAATAGATATCAGATTATTTCTTTGATTTTGTGCGTCTATTTAAGATTACTTGAACAATTGAATGTGGACTCTTTATTAAAAATTAATTTAAAAGAACATTAGTAGGTTTATGTAGAGTGTTGCTGTAATATAAGTTGGTTATTGACATGGTGAATATTTTCTGCCGTCTCTATAACTTTCGTTCTAACGGTCCGATTTTAAAAAAAATCAAATATATATATATTTTTTTGAAATATTGCTTCTTCCTTTATTTCACCTGGAATAAATCAACTTTCTAAAACACATCAATATATTCCAAATTCAACAAATGCTCTACTTTTTAAATATAAATAACTCAAAAACTACGATTGCAAAAACAGGTTTCGTTTTGACCAAATTGTAAAAAAATTATTCTACTTCTAAGCTGTCAATGTTCAGACCATTAATTTCATTGACTTGGCCCAAAATATTTTTTATAACTAGAGTTCTAACAACGTTGATTTAATCATGAATATGATTCTTCAGTATAAAAGAAAGATATTTAGAATAAATTCCCTCGATAGAAATTATAGTTTAAGAAGAACACACAATTACTAAAAGTATGCAGAACTAAATAAATTTTACCCGTGAAAGTGTGACTAATCCTTTTTTATACCCCTCTTTACAATTAGGAATTCACAAGCATTTGGCATCTTGCACAAAACGCTACTGAATTAAGAGTGCAACATTCACGATTGTTAACATGCTCAGAGATTAAAAGAAAGTAATTAAATATTTATTATAAAAGCCAAAAGAGAAAAATACCAACAATTCTCAAAAAATCGTCCTGCAAAAACAATTTAAAAAAATTCAAGCTGCCGTGATTGGTAGAAACCCACGTGACTTGGACATTGATGGTAGTCTCCACTTCGGTTTGCTAGCTGATATTCAGGTCTTGCGACAATTTGGAATAGTTCGTAAAGAAACAGTGCCGTAAGTTGCCATATGTAGTAACCTTTCCCCTCTTGGCGATTTATGATGTTTAGGACACAATGCTAATCTGCAAGGGATGACGGTTTTTTAGAAAAAACCGGTTTTCCATTTTCCATCGGTTTTTCCCCAAGAAACCGGTTTTCGGTTCCGAAGGGCCTCGTACGAAAAAACCGGTTTTCAGTCAAAACCGGGACCACCGGTTTTTTGAAAACCGGTTTTGGTTTTCCATCCCTAAGCTGCTTTACTATGAATGCGCAGTCCACTCTATGTTATGTCTCTGGCTAATACAGAGGCAATATGCATAAAATTGACTGTACATCAAAGCCTTAATTGAAGAGCTTAGTGGAAGAACGTACTAAGTGACAAAAAGGTGAAAACGAGAAAATGAGCTTTAAGGTTTTTAGTTTGCACTTAAATCCGTTAAAAATGCAACTTGCCAACGGTAAAAAATCTGTTTAAATTTAAGTTTATGAAAATGGGGAAATTTTTTTATATTGAAAGGATGGAATTATATGTTTTTCGACACAAAAATCTCATTTTTTTTTTCAAAAATGACACTTAGCACGTTTTTCCACTAAGCTCTTCAATTCATTTTACTTTCAAATCAAATTCCTTTGTTACAGAAAGTGATAAATTGACTAAGTTCTATAACAGACTACAAATCTCTACGCCAGGATAGAGTTAGTACGTGCAAATAAGTAGTGAAATACCAAAATTTAGACCATGCAAGATTCGTAAAAAATTGCTATTAACAAAAAAAGCACCATGGGGAACATGACCAGTAGCGATAGGCACTAACTAACAAATAATAACACATTGCAAAGTTAAAAATCTTAAAGGGCCAGGTAGCTTAAGCCGATCTGCAGTTGGCGAGTGCAGTAACCACAACAATGAATTGAAAAATTGTTGGTCCTAAAATAATCAGTCCTTTTGAAAGCTTTATTTTACACTCCGTGCCAACCTAACTTGGGTAAAAACAAAGAGGGAAAACCGCGGTTGGTCCGTTAGTTGGAAACTCTTGTAAGGTAGTATTTACATACAAAATGATCTGAATACAATTTAACCAAAATACATTCTTCAGTGTGATAAAATTGCCAAATTTCCAAAGTAATATCCAAATCTGTTAGACCTTAAACGAAATTAATGTTTTAAACATGTTTTCTGGGTTTATTCCCAAATTTATGGAACTCTTTGCATGTGCTGAAGGTTCTTCTCTATAGCATCTCTATTTACCCAACTTAGATTGTCAAGGAGTGTAGGTTAGAGTTGCTCAGTACTTACAATGCCCAACATTTTAACCTACTGTAGTTTACCTGACCACGGCAGCAACTTGAACAATAACTCTAAACAGATAGTTGTTTATCCATCAATATTGAATCATTTGTAACGTCTCTGGGAAAAGCTCAAGGGCTAGCACGGTTAATTACTGGAATAACCATGCTCACAGACTGGGTAAATAAGGCAGAAAGGGCACAAAATTAAAACAGAAAAGCAATTTATATGAATTAGGATATTTAATCACTACTTTCGTAGGGAAAGAGGTACAGGGGGACATTCAAAGCAAACAAAATATGTAAGAATATTGAAGTTGACCGGAGAAGTATCGGCGAGTACACTCTTAAAACAAACGAGTGAAATCCACTCCAGTAGCAGAAGTGCATTTTTGACACTGGAAAGGAGTGAATATTAAATCAGACCGAGTTTAAATCACTCGTTTGGAGTGATCCTGTCGGAGGTTTAACACACAAAGAACCCACTCCAAGAGGAGAAGTGCATTTTCCAGACTGGAGGAGAGAAAATTACTCAGACCGAGTTAAAATCGCTCGTTTGTTTTAAGAGTGTATACGAGCCAGGTCGTGCACTGGATCACACGTCACAAAATGGTTGACCGACGTCTCTGGTATTCCCCAACTGGCAAAGAATATCCCGAGAAGTTTCACGTTTCAAAATAGACGCTAAAATTCAGCAGCCTATAAAGTTAAAGGATAACTGCTGAAACTAAATACAAATATTAATCAACAATACTACACCAAACCCGACCTTAAGTTTGCAGTATACAAATGTTCTACGAGAAAAAGGGAAAATGGTTCTCATTTTTGAGTGCGAGAATCAAATACAAAAAGGTATTTCACATTCAATAAACAAATTTATTTGTTATTTCAAGACAAATTTATTTTTATTAGTTTAGCTTCAGTTAGAGTGTCATTTTAATTATTTTTTTTCATTCGATTTTGACGTAACAGGGCGCACGAATCAGGGTCAAGGGATTAACCAATGGGAGCAGGCGAAATTTCGGCGCCAGCAGCGTTGTTTACGCAGTCTCCTCCGCCTAGTACATTTCTCTCCTGCAAACTTAAGCTCGGTTTTGGTGCATAAAAATTAAGGATAACTGCTGAAACTAAATACAACTATTAATCAACAATACAAAGACCTAACAATCACAGCCTCAACTTGTATTTGAAAATAGTGTAAATATAAATTAAATTTGAACAAATGGTTGACGAGACAAGCCCAAAGGCTCGTCTCGTCAACCATTTGTTAATGGGATGGGCCAACAGACCCATCCCTGGGTCAGTGGTTTTTACATGTACTTACCCAATTCCATCAGAGAAGCCACAAATCCATAATAATCATCCATGTTGTGTATTAGAGGTAGCCATGACAGCCGGACGGAGGTTCACTTCATCCTTGGGATATTGTTCTATCGATTCTTTCCATCCTAAAAATATTAGCAAACCGAGAACGTTTAAGGTATATTAGGTTAATTTTGGTTGCGATGAATTCTAAGATTAATTGGGTAACACTTTAAATTACAATTTAATCTGCAGTGCTCGCTTTATAAATGCGATTTTAATTGAGCTTTGAAAGCAAAACCAATTAAGATTTTACTGAAAAGTTAATATTAAGGCTGGAATTTTTGTAGTGTTAAGACTTGACGAACTGTTGTGTATTTTGCTTAATAAACTAGTTAATCTGATCAAGTCGTCTTAGCGTACTAAAACCTCTTAGCTATCTTTTATTCAATATTTTGTTCGATTCAAAATGGCAAATCTCCGAATAAAAAAGCAATGACAGGTTAGAGCTTTAACAAATAAAGTATTAGCTTGTTAAATGTTATGAACACAAAATCAATTCATGCAAGTTAGTGACTTATTATAAAATAGAAAAACTAACATTATCTTAATATACAACATGGCATCTTATAACAAAGCTTTGTAGAGCATAAATTGTCAAGAAATAGAAATGGGGCGAAAAAGAATTTTTGATAGCGGGAACAATAAAATCTGCATTGGTGAAACGTTTGTAAATGAAAAATCTACCTGCGAGATAGTTCTTGTTAATACATAAAAATCATCTATCATATGCTTTATCTAGTTAACACCTTAACACACCTAAATTTTTTTAACAAAAAAAAAGTTAAATGAAGTTTAAGGAATTAAAAGAAGCAAATTATAGCAACGCATTTCTTTTGAACGGCTTGAAATATCACAAAATAATGAACCTTTCAAATTTACCTTCACATACATAAAAGATTTTAAAATATAGCTGATTAAATACTACTTTGAATTGTCTATAACAACCATACAATTATATAACCAATATTACGTTTAAAAACATACTTACTCAACTAATAACGATAACTCATGATAATCTCCAGCAAGGAAAAGTGGCGCATGGCGACTCCAACTGCTTATCTGTAGCTGCTTGTTAAAGAGAACATTAATTCTACAGCCTATTTATACCAAAGCCCAATAAATATAAGCCAATACTTCACAATCGCAAGTAATTTACATATTCTCACAAAATACTATTCTGTTGTAATATTTAGATTTTTGGTGGTATTGTCTTTGCGAAAGCTCTACAGCCTAAAATATTTAAGTACGTACTTGGCGCGTTTACATTAGTCATCGAATCCATGGAATGACAAACCCTCCATTAGAAGAAAAATGTGTCGAGCAGGATTTATAACCCAAACGATAGCCTGTGGCCGAATCCATAAAATGAAACATCAAACCCTCTTTCATTGGAGGGTTTGCGAAACCCCCCAATGAACCCTGCAATTCCGGTTCTGCCTGGGAGAAAATCCCCAAGAGGGAAAAATTATGGAGTTTGATCTCCATTCCATGGATTCGATGGCTCATGTAAACGCGCCTACTTTTGGCATAGCTATATTGGCTCGTTTTGGGTGACGATCTTCCACTTTTTATTCCTAAAATTTCTTCGATTGGTGCTTTGTTTGCGGGTATATAATATTATTTCACCTATCGAGGCTCGAAGAAGAATTCCTTTTCATTCAGCATTTCTGTTTTCACTGAAGCGTGCTGAATAATTGGTTTGTTTAGAGCAACATCTTACTAGAGCTATGCACGAACTATCGATGAAAGGAGTCGTTATGTTGCAACATGTCCGAACGAAATGGCCATTATCTGAGCTGCTACATTAAACGCTGCATTAGAATATATGATCTTGGCGCATATAACATGTACTAGCGGCCTTTACAAGAATATTCTTCCATTAAAAGTTTAACTACATAATTAATTTTTAGAATGGCAAAACCATTATAGAATGTCATAAGCGAATATTAATGTTTTTAATATTCAAAAACCCTTTTTAATATTCATGCGTTCACTTCGTTGTAGAAATAGCGTAAAATGTAGGATAATTCTCCTAACTTGAAGCCATAAAAATTGCATTCAAAACTACTTTGAACGTATTGAACTCAGCTGAATAATTTTAAATGATAAATCATATTATCCACATTCTGAGTAAATTGACGAAAGGCAATTTGGCATAAGGTTTTTTCTTATAAAGACAGAAACTTATAAAAAAAAAATTAGTTCAATCAGTTATTCGTAAGTATAGCCATGGTTAAATACCATAGATTTAAGTTCTACGTACATAATTGTACTAGCCACTATAACATCCCCATTTATTATTAATTGTTTAGCAGGACAGGAAATGCTAATGACATTCTTCTAAAAATAAAAATTTTATTATTCTAAAACCTAAAATGTCATTATTCTAAAACCTAAAATTTTATTATTCTAAAACATAAAATTTTATTATTCTAAAACATAAAATTTTATTATTCTAAAAAACATAAAATGTTATTATTCTAAAAACTAAATATTCTTCTAAAATTAAAAATTTTATTAATTAGAAATTATAATAAATTTAAGAATAATATTAAAAAATTTCATTATTTAAAAAAAAATGTTTTTTTTTAAATTAAAAAAAGATATTCTAAAAATAAAAATGTTATTTTTTTACAATTGAAAACGGTATTCTAAAAATGAAAATTTTATTCTTCTAAAATCAATTGTTTTTTATAAACATTAATTGGTTATCAAACAAAACTTGTATTTGAACTATAAATAAAACCAAATTTTTTATTATATATTTTATTTCCTATTTCACTTCGCTACATTTATATTCGTGAAACCATATATTGACAAAAACATGACATCCCCATCACTTTTCTTTGGACATCAGAAAATATGTATTTCAATAAAATATATAATATCTCAATATAAATATAAATCACCTCATAACCAGTGATTTATATTTATTGAAATAAAGCCGTTAGATGTATGGTAACTACAAAGCAATAAAATACCCATTATTTCAAACTATGTGATATATTGAGCTGACATGGATGGTATTTTATTATATGTACCCCAAGCAATAAATAAACACACATATTAAATACCACCTCCCATTCTCCTAAATTTCTTAACGGTATACGCTGTCAGTTTTATAAAATATTGCTTGCTGACTTTTGTTTACCAAAAATTGTCAAAAGATTATTATTTAAAGCTTTCTTTCAGACCATAAACCATAAAGATAACGCGTCGTTGGTTAATAAATTTAATTAAATATTTATGCATCGGAAGGATTGTGTTCTTAACATCCTGAAGAATGTGATATTGTTATAATAATTTAGAACACTGAACCTTTTAATGCTAAGTGTTCCATAAACGTTAGGCTTAGTTTAAATTCTGTAAATAAATTTTGTAATTAAATATTTATGCATCATTTGAAAGGTTGTAATCTTAACAACCTTAATAATGTGGTATTTTTATTATAAAATAAACACTATAACTACTAAAACAAAGTTGTTTCATAAACGTTAGGCTTAACTTACATTCTGTAAATAAATTTTGTAATTAAATATTTATGAATCGTTCGAAGGTTTGTAATTCTAGCACCCTTCTAAAATATGACAAAATTATCATAAAATGAAATGCTGCAACCATTAATAAAATGTCTGTAATTCGACGAAGATTATTATTTAGAATTTCCATTTCGACCATAAACGTTAGGCTTAACATTCCCCAAATAAAATTTGTAATTAAATATTTATGAATCGTTCAAAAGATTTCTTTTACTTAATGTCTTTAAGAACAAGAAATAATTGTAATAAAAATAAAACTTCAGAACCTTAAACTCAAACCGGAATTATCAAATGTCGCCCATCGTAAAAACTTTAAATTGGAATAACGCCGCCATTTTTATTATTATGTAAACATTGCTCTGGATTCGAATTATAAGGTGGAATTTATGGCTCGAACTTAACGTGGTTTTGGGAAACTTTTATGGTTGGGGCGTGTCGTCTTGTAATTTGAATCGGGCAATTTCACAAGCCGACATGGAAATTTGTAGCTAAATTAATTTTCATTCTAGAAGAACTTAATTGCCCGAAGAAATCAATTGCAGTCGGTTGAACTAACTGGGAAGAAAAATACAATTACAAGCATTAAGATAATGGCAGTTTTTTCTTTTTTAACAAATTGCGGATTGTTAAGATTAAAAAAAATCCATTTTTTTATAAGATACTCTTTTTAAATTATTTTTTCGATTGAAGTAATTGCTTGTTTTGTAAGTTTTTAATGGGGGTTATAAATAACTTTAATTGGGATGGTTTTATTAAAACTTCTCTAACTTTTATTGGTTGTAGTAATAAAATTTAGGGCTGTAATATAACGCTTTGAAGAATTATATAATAACAGAATCTTTTAAATATATTTTATTTGAATGCGTTAATTAAAGCTTAAAAAGTACATTCTGTTCTTTTAAAACAAAACGTTTGCAAATTTTATTGGTTGTAGTTATATTATATTGAAATATATAAAATGATTTGAAAATGGATGAATATTTAAAATTAGAAAACTATAAAAACAACTTTTGATTGGAATAAAGATATATTTAAAACAAAATTATATATAAAAGGTATGATATGTATGCAAGTTAATCGTTTGCAGCTGTGTATTTCTTGTCTTCCATGAGGAGATTAAACACAGCCAATTACGCTTTGTTATTCAAAACCCTGGCCAAGTGACGAGATTTAAAAGTCAAGCTAACTGCTTGTTGGATTAGTAGGAGAGCTAAAAAACACCTGATGTGGGCTGTGGGACGCCCTGTTGTCAGAGTCTCGATCCCCGGATCGGAAGGTCCCGCGATCGAATCCTGGTGGCTGAAAACCCACCTGAGTATATGCGGAGTACGTGCTCGTTAAATCTGTTGGGTCCAAAAATCCTGTGGGAGGTCATTGCGCAGTTTTCCACGGAGACTATTTCCCTCCCCTTCAGAGACATTTCTAAATTGTGGAGGTGGCGCGCGATAGATGGCTGCATCTGTCACGTATGTGTGTGTCTGCATGTGAGTGTGTGTGTGTTGTGTCTGTCTTACTTGACGAAGGTTTATAAGCGGGTCTCTGACCAAGCACACAAGCCTGAAAATATATGTAAATTAACCAACCAACCAACCAACTACCATGCCTTTTCTATTTTTGGGGCTGGGGAGCCCAGTCGGTTAAGCACTCGCTTAGCATGCGGAAGATCCCAGGTTCGGGTAAGGGTATCGCCGAAATAGCTGCCGACCTATAAACGGCCCGTGCCGCCAAAAATGTCCGACGAATAATACCCCGTGAAAGGGAGTGCACGTTAAATATCCTTCAAAGTCCTAACGCTGCGTACAATGTCGCCCTTAACGGTTGCGTTGGGTGCTTATTCAGGTGTCGGCTCGTCACTTGACTGATTCTAAAATACGACGCCCGTCTCCAATAGCCCTCGTGTAGCTCTAGTGCGACGATAATTCAAAACCTAACATTTCCTATTTTTCAGCAAACCCAAGAAAAACGCCCAACAAGACAAACTCGCCAAAGGACAGACGCCAAACCCCGAGATCATCTTCTCCAGAAAGGGACAAGGGAGGAGGTCCAACCGCCTGAGGGGTCCCATCATACCCTCCTTACTGTTCGACACCTCCACGCCGACAACTTTGGCGACTCAGAGGACAAAGAGCTTCAACGATCTTTGGGTGCGGCTGGAAGGCAGCGAAAGGTGGGTACAGACAGACCATATAGATAATAAAACCGCTTACTAACCCTCAATCAACACTTATAAATCGTTAATTCAGCTCTAGCATTGTTTTATTAAATTGTTTTGAAAAGATATATGAATGGGTTTATTAAAAATCGATTTCGTTTTCGTACTGAATGATTAATTAAATATTAGCGAAAAAAATTGGCAGTTTAAAACTGCAATTTTTTTACAGAAAAACTGTACTTTCAACAGGGAGAAACTGTTAATGTAGCAGAGGAAGACTGTTAGTTTAGTAGGGAAAACTGTTAGTTTAGTAGGGAAAGCTGTTAATTTAACAGTTTCTCCCTGATAAAATAAAATACCTAATACCTCCCTCGTGACCGAGTAATTACTTTGTCGCAGTACTGGGCTCGCACGCAAGAGGTTCCTTTAAGAAGTACGGACGGGGACCGGTTTTGATCCAGGAACCTCTTGCTTGCGAGCTCGATACTGGACCGTCTGCGACAAAAATTATATTCGGTCGCGAGAGTTAGTACAGTAAACTCCCGATTATCCGCGGGTGGATTATCCGCTTTGCGGATTATCCGCGGGCTACGATCCGCTGACTTTCCCTGCAAAAATAATAATTAAACAAAGCACAGAGAAATTAAATTTAGTTTTTTTTTAAATACGTGTTGGAAAAATGCATTCCAAGAACAGCGAATTCCTTCCAAGAAGGACGAACACATTTAAAGAACAACGGATTTATTAAAAAAAAAAACGAAGAATACATTATAAGAACAAAGAATTCATTAAAATAGGGATGACCATAGAAAATCTTTTGTGTGCCAAAATGTGTTCGGCCAGATGCACATCACGTGCAGATTTTTGTCAAAAAATGTCACTTGTAAAATAAACTGCATTCGATTTTATTAAACTGCTTTGCGCTATTTTGATAGCGAAATGAGTGAGAAGCGAAAAGGTGTCTTGGCAATTAAAGACAAATTTCAATGACAAATAAGAATGAGAGGTTGCAAGGCTGAAGAACAAAAATAATTGACTCATTTTTTTGTAAATCATCATATTTCATACCTGTTACGTTTTTTTAAAAAATCTTATAATACTACAATAACTGTATTTTATTTTTATAAAACCAGAAGCTATTTTGTGGATACTATTTTCTTTATTTTTGCGGATTATCCGCGAAATCGGTTATCCGCGGATGCCGCGCCACCCAATTCCGCGGATAATCGGGAGTTTACTGTATTACATATTCGTACTGAACGATGATCTTAATAATCACGTGAATCCTTTGCACGTCTTCAAATTTCCCCGAGAGCAGGTGCATTTGATGGGTTATGAGTGTGACATCATGTTTTAAGAAGATAAAAGCAGTTATAAACTGTTTCTCGAAAGAACAGTTTTTAACTGTAAAAAATATGGTAATTAACTGTAAGAACAACATATTTTTTGCAGTGTAACGGGTATTTTTTGTATTTTCCAGGAAATCAAAGATAGAAATCCATTCAATGGGCGAACCCCGAGGACCCAACCAGGCATTTCAAAAATGGTACCAGGAAGGCCACCGACCAAACAAAATTCCCTATGCAGCAGGAGCTGTACAACTCAACCCAACACAACTGTTATTCATCATCACAATCATTTACAGTTGCTTTAGTACATTCCATTTAGATTTGTCAGCAAAAGTTTTGACTGGAATAACATGAAAAATTCGATGAAAAAATAACTAGTTTATAGCTCATTGTTTCATCTGTAAAACTTTCATCGTCAACATTAAGTTGTAATTGTGGAGTCGGCTATATTTTTGTATAAAGAAGAGTTAAAATGTACTGACCGTTTAAACGTGTGTAATGGCATATGTAGGAGAAAGTACTTTGAATAAAGTAATTGGTTGGTTTTTTTATATATAAATAAAGTTATTTGAGTCTTTTGTTGTGGTTTATAAAATAAAGTCTTCTACAAACCATATACTATAAACGTATTCTAGTTTAAAAATAACATGGAAAAATACTTGTACCTGAGCAGAGAAAGGTGATGAACGTTAAATCCATAGATATCACAGTTAGTAGATATAAAGATAGATATCGTAGCCAGGGGCTGCCACCACTTTAAGGAGAAAAGTGATACGAAAAAATAAAATTAAATTCTAAAATTTCAAAAAAAAAACCCGTAAAAATACCAGCTGCATTTTGGAATATTTTTATTGACTTTAAATAAACGTGAAACGCTTTTCTGGTATTTTTTGAGTCTTTTTTTTGTCATTTTAGAATTAAATGGTATTTTTTCGTAGCACTTTTCTCAATAAAGTGGTGGCAACGCTAGCGCCATACCCTTCCAATTTTAGTCTCGATGCGCGTCCCGCCGATGGCATTGGAGGTCACGTGATCTGCCGAGGGTTATTGCGAAGTTCGCCAAGGGTTACCGCTCAGTAAATTTCTACCGTTGTGCAAAGTGAGATAGCACATGTGGGAACTTAAGTGACGAAATATGCCTTATAAAATAATGTATTTTCATCTGATTAGCATAAAGGTAGTGGTAGTGTAATCGTTTCCGGCTGCCTATTTCTAGCCTCCTTGTAGGAGCTTTAACACAGCCAATAACGCCTCGTAATTTAGAACCCTGGTCAAGTGACAAGGTCGACACCTGAGCGGACACCCAACGGAACTTCGGGCGACATCGTACGCTGACGCCGTCGGGACTTTGGACTCCGCAGATTTAACGAGCACGTCTGTCCCAGTGTACTCGGGCCCATCAGTCACGAGTTGGATTTTTCTACTCTTTCCCAGTACAGATATCCGATTTTTAGGATGACTGGCAGTAGGTGGGATTCGAACCTGAGAAGGTTGAATCCTGAGGCTGATGCCTTAAGAGGACTCCCTTGGGAATTTCAATCTTGAATATCGTAATGTTATTCCTATGGAAAACATTCGCAAATCAATTACCGCCACAATTTTCATTAAAGGTTACAAGTGTTTTACATCATTTTAAAGAACAAAAGGAGTAGATTTTGTAAAGTTAATTTGTTTTGCGAAAATCACATATTTAGTATTTTTATTTATAATTTTTTGAAGTTAGTAAAAAATGGAGTACGCATTAAATTCTAACTTCAAAAAATTATTAAAAATACTAAATATGTGATTTTCACAAAACAAATTAATTTTACAAATTCTACTCCTTTCGTTCTTTACAATGATACAAGAAACTAGTCACCTTTTATTAAAATTGTGGCGGTAATTGACTTGCGAATGTTTTCCATAGGAATAGCATTACGATTTTTAAGATTGAAATTCCCAAGGGAGTCCTCTTAAGCACTCGGCCACGGACGGGCCTAGCATAAAGGTACTTCGGTTAGGAGAATCGCTCTTATTAAATAGGAAAGTTAGCTCCTTCCCCCTTTAAGTATTGAATTGTGCCCGCTCAGGAATCGCTTGATTATGATTGAAAATTCCGAAGCTAGTCTCCAGTAATCCTTGCGTTTTATTAGTGAAATCTTTAATATTCACAAAGCAGTCAACAACTGCTTTGGACAATTTACAGCGTCATCTCCGTAAACATTACATTCTCTGTTCCCTATAACATTCATGAATTTGTTAACAGAGATCATTTGACAAATAACTCGTTTGCTAACAATTCAAATCATCGGTATGACATAATTCTAAATAACACAGCATTTAGGTAGCCGAAAAAGGAAGTGAAAAAATTTAATATTTATGATAAGATAGAGGAATACGGACACTTAGTTTTCTGCTTATTAACCCTCTAATGCATGAATTTTTATTTTCATCCCCAAAAAATATATATGTATCTTTAATACTCACACATTAAGGGAAAAATACTAAAAAAATTTTAGCTGCATTAGAATTTAAATAATTTCAATTTTTAAAAAAAATTCCATATGACAAAAACAAACTGCAAAATTCCAATTTTGATAATAATGACTAGAAAACTACTAAAAATATTTCAAAATAACCCTTTTTCTCTATGATTAATTTTTCAAAACAATTTATTAGTATTTAGTACTAATATTATTATTATTTGAATACTGCCAAAAACGTAATTTCGCAAAAGTTAATAACCTCACTCTTTAATTTTGAATACACTTTTACTACTGTCATATATGAGGATTATTAGTAACTAAAACTTTAAAATGAAATGTAATAGATGAAAAAAAATACAGGTTTATCTAGGAGGAGCTCTAATTTAATAGAATAAAGTGGATTATGTTACTTGTTACCAAACGGTAACAGTATGCATTAGAGGGTTAATTGACGAATAAAACCTTTGTAACTTCCAATTACCTAATAAGAAATAACAGTTAATGAAGGTATCACGATTCGGTTAAAAAAATATGACATGGTTAGATTAGGTTTGAATTATCGTCGCACTAGAGCAACAGGAGGGCTATTGGCGAAAGGCGTCGTATTTTAGAACCACAGTCACGAATATAACATCTAGAATTTGTAGTTCTAAAAGGGGATTTTAGAACATTGATCATCCTGAGTATCTACCCTATTACAGCACGAACTAAATGAGCCCTGGATTTTAAATTTGTCACGCAAATTCCTAGCACTTTTTAAAAGTAATCAGAAAGTTTGAGAAAAGTACAAATGCGAAAAGGTTAGCTGTCATAGAACTGTGGGATCTATTTTAAAGACATCGAAATTGCCTGATAGGGAGTACAAATTACCTTTAAATTTTTATTTTGTGATTGGTAATTGAAAGTAATGTAGTGTTACACACCCATAGTTTTTCTAAATAAATGTATGATTTACTAAGAAGTTGACTTTAAGGTAGGCGAGTACCCAAAATTCTAAAATTTTTACTATTACTTTAATCTTTTCCAAATGTGGCATAGTGATTTCTAATATAATGAACGATGCTTTTGGGGCAATTTTTTTTTATTTAAATATAATTGATTTATTTTAAACGGTGTTTTTCAACTAAAAAAGGGGGTTTACGCTAACACTTGTAGCATAAAAAATTTTACAATAATTTTTTAGTTGAAAAACACCGTTTAAAATAAATAAATTATATTAAAATATAAAAGAATGCCTAAATAGTTTTATTCATTATATTTGAAATCACTATGCCCAATTTGGAAAAGATTAAAGTAACAGTAAAAATTTTAGAATTTTGGGGAATTTTGGGTATTCACCTACCTTAATACGTCAAATTAATTTCAATCAAATATTTTTATGTTTCTTGGGTTTTTTTAGAGAGAATATGATTGTAAGTTGCAGTGGAGGCAATGGTATTTCAGTCATTGTTAGTTAGAACTATGTAAAACAAAAACAAACGACCGGGCCCCCAATGAAATAAATCATTGCATGACCAAAGATTAATGGCTTCCACGCGCATATTAATAACGCGTGCCGCTTCCCCGACAGGGACATCAGGGACACGGCAAAAAGAAAGGGTATCGGCCCGATGGGAACACACTGAGCTGGGTGGACATAGCTGTATATCGACCATTTTGGGCCATTGAACAAAGAGGTTGGAGTTCAACGTTTCCGACTATCTACAGGGTGGTTATAAAATAACGCTCGCCATTCGGAGTGGTCTGTAGCTTGAATGAATAATCCAAATGCAACAAACATTGAGACACTTACTAATCAAGAAGGGGGAAAGAGAATGGAATCATAAAAAACAAACTCGTCACTTGACCAGGGTTCTAAATTACTAGGAATACTACTAATTGGATGTGTTGGCCGTAATTGGCTATAATTGGCTATGCCTCGTAGTCGTAATTTAGAACCTTGGTCAAGAGACGAGTTTCTGTTTTATGATTCCATTCCTTTTTAAAAAAAGAAACTCGTCTCTTGACCAGGGTTCTAAATTGCGAGGCGTAATTAGCTGTGTTGACCGTAATTAGCCATTATTGACGAAGCATCGTATTTAGAACCCCGGTCCAGAGGCGGGTTTGTTTTTTATGATGATTCTTTTTTACGATTCCATTCTTTTTCCCCCTCCTTGATTAGTAAGTGTCTCAATTTTTGATGCATTCGGATTATTCATTCAACTACAGACCACTCCGAATAGCAAGCGTTATTTTATAACCACCCTGTATTTCTACACTGTAAAGAAAGCATGCTGTGTTCACAGAAGTATGGTAGGTAGGTACTATATATATTCCAGCTTGTGTGCTTGTTCAGAGAACCGCTTATAAGCTTTCGACAAGCGGGACAGACACAGAAAGAAATTTTACAAGCACAAGAGACACACAAAGAATGGACAACACAAACACATGGACAAATAACAACAATTATTGACGGTCACAAACATCCATTCCAGACCGGGATTCGAACCCAACCCCAGCAGCTCGAAAGGCTAGCATTCTAACGATTGCGCCACCTGGGCGGCAATTCCACAGAAGAAAACATCATATCGCGCGGTCCGTGGAAAAGAGACCTATCACAGAAAATACAATTTTTTCAGAAAAATCGTATGAAGTGTTTTTTTCCCATTGCACTGCATAATAGAACAAATAGGAATTCGCTTACAGCATTCCAACTATTCTACCAATTGATTTAGTTTTTGCTTTAATTGCTAGATATTAAAACTTTTAATATTATAGCATTTAGTTACAACTTGAAAAGTCAAATTTGTGCGATAGATCACTTTTCCGCGTACAGTGCGATATATGTGTGTCAGAAAAATACTATATAACTAATAGAATGAGAGTCTAATAGAATGAGAGATTGTATTGTTTATGTTTATTTATCTTATTATTTTTAAATGATAATTGTTTATATTCGCCTACAACCACGAAATATACAAAAAGTATGGTGAACCCGACATTCTGAAGGTGGTAAAGGCGTTCCGCATTAGGTGGTTGGGACATGTATATCGATACGAAGACAGCTTCCCCACTAAAAAAGTAACTTTCGCGAAGATGGAAGGAAAGCGGCGCAGAGGAAGACCCCCAACTAGATGGCTGGATGTGGTTGAAAGAGACCTCAAAGTGTTAGGAGTTAACCGATGGAGGGCCATTGTGGGGGACAGAGTCAGATGGAGGAGACTTGGAGAGACGGCCTTGGCCTGCAACAGGCTGTAGTGTCAGCAAAGAAGAAGAATTGTTTATATAAGTCACAATAGATTAACTTTTTGGGATAATATCTTTGATAAGTTTGCAAATGGCTGTTTGAATTTTGATTGATGTCTTATAAATGAATCAAAGTATGACTATTTTAATTAGCGTGTCTAATTCCGTTCAGTTATTAGCTTGTCAACCATGAAATCATCCTTAAATGTTCATAAATTATATTTATTTACCTGCACCATTGCAGCAGGGAGAGGGCATGCAGGGCTTTTTGTTATCTTTAGAAATGATGGTAAAGGACACTTTCAAAACTTCCAACGGTTCTGCGTTTTTGGCCCTAAGCCTTTGCAGTCTGTCTCTGCATCTTCCATAGAACTAAGAGTCATTTTTCTATGCCACCATCTAGATGACTCTCGCTACCCATTTTGAAGCTCAGATTACTATGAATCTGAGCTTTCTGGGGATTTGAAAGTATTAAAATATTTGAAAGTATTATTAAATTTTGACGAGGGAAACCGAGCGCCAAATAGGTAAGCATGGGATCTTTTACACGCAACATAATCATATGGCATGCGTGCCAATGATTTTTCCATCCAGAAAATCTGACGACTCAGCCGAGGCTCGAGCCCGCAAAATTGGGCTTATGAGGAGGACACGTAATACCTGTCAGCCACTGAGCCGCGCCACACTCTTAAAACAAAAGAGTGAAATCCACTCCAGTAGGAGAGGTGCATTTTCGACACTGGAAAGGAGTGAATATTAACTCAGACTGAGTTAAAATCAATCGTTTGGAGTGATCCTGTCGGAGGTTTAACACACAAAGGATCCACTCCTTTCGGGGAAGTGCATATTCAAGACTGGAGGTGTGAAAATTAACTCAGACTGAGTTAAAATCGCTCGTTTGTTTTAAGAGTGTACTTCCAAAACTTGTAGGAAGAACTTATTAAAAAGCACTTGGAGTTGTTACCTTAACATAATATCTGCTCGACTTCTGATGATAGTTTAGATAGTTAACATCCCACACAAAACTATGAGCAATGAGTAATGTCTGGTAGTTACGCTAACTTGCTGCTAAGTGGTAATTAAATCGAGCGAAATTAAATTCGAATTAGTTTCTAATGTTGCTTTAAGGTGTTAACTTCAAACACATGTAAATATGTAAATTCTCGTTTTAGACAGTTATAGTGGCTGGGAACTTTCAAAAATTGTTTCTGCAACATTGCGTCTAAACATTAAAACGGAACAATCACTCTGTATGATAGTATTAGTCTTGAATGTTTTAAGTTACGTAGATTTATTAATTTGAATATTTTTTTGGTTTATATATAGTAAAAATCAAAAATTTGAAGTTTCAATTGTTATTAGGGGAAAATTACGGATATTTTTTCTATCAACTATTTGCTCAATTGATCAGTTTCAAACTTTCATTAATCGATAAATCAATAAAAATAAATGTGCTTAATTTGCAAATGTTTTGAATCTTAGATAATAAAGTATACGATATTTTATTCTATGAAATATAAGCAAAAGAGTGAAATTCACAAATTTTGCTTCCACTGCATTGATTACATTGAAAAGCCAACAAAATATATACATAAAAAAGTGTAAATACAATTGTGTTGTAAATTGTATAAAATACTTAACCATGACTGTATTTTTGTAAAAAGGCATAATTTTATATATTTTTTTTCAATTACACCTTTAAATGTCTGTGTTTGGTTTCACCCATATTAATGGTTCTTAAGGCAGCTGCAGCTATTGTATGATGAAATGCTTCATCATATTTACGGGATTTGACGGGATAGTTAACATATATATATCCAGGCTTGTGTGCTTGATCAGAGACCCGCTTATTAGCCTTCGTCAAGTAAGACAGATCCAGAAAGAATTTTTACTGACACAGAGAAAAAAAAGTACACCCAGGGCGAAGGTGGGAATCGAAAACCTGCACCCGTTACAGCTCGTAGACTGGATTTTCGGTATATTCGAATGAACCATTTTTTCGGATTTTTTGAAACAAAACCTGAGGAATAGTTTAATCATATACCGAAAACATAGTGAGACATTAACATAAAACGTTATTGCGAAACATTCACCACGCAGTCGTTGCAACTACTAAGAACCATAGTTTTTAGTAAAACCAACCGCGAAATGTTTAACAGTGTATTTGTATAACGATTTCTGATAGATCCTGGGGAAAAAGGGCTTGACTATGTTGTCTTAAACAGTTATTTATGAAAACATCACCGATATATGAATCTAAATACATGTTCTATTTTTTTAAAGAAATTATTAGAATATATATCAATATCAAGTACACTTTCCAAAATTAATAGGATGTATAACCTTTAATTAAATTATAAGCATTATTTTCATTAACTTAATTATAACCATAAACTTCCTGGTGAAATTAACAAATTTATTTATTCACTAATTTAACACATTTTCTGAGAATACATAATCTTTAAAATAATTATTTCCTTTACAAATTAATCCATTTTGTAACAACAGCTATTACAAACTTAAGAAATTGTTTCGCACAGCTTCCCTTTGTATAGTTTTTATTTAATTACTTTGTTGAAAATTACGCCCAAATAGCGTCTTTAAGTTCTATTGTTTGTAACGGTAAACCTGGCAACATAATTTTAAAATGGCGTCTTGCTTCTTAGAATCAGGAAATTAAGTATTCTTAAGATTTTAAAGTAATTATTATAACGACAAAAGGTTTAATAAGAATTTCCTCAAAAATTAGCTTAGAGTTTGAAAAGAAACGCTTTTTCCAGCGGCTTTGTTAAGAGCTTCCACTTTTGACTTAGTACTTAAACGTCAAAAGTTAATTTGTATAAGATTGTGATGTAAGACCTTGTTATTTTAAAAAATAGGTTAATTAAAGTGTAACAAAATGAATTTTTTATAAGTATTCTTGGTTAATAGATTTAATAGGTATGGTAAATTTTTATAGTAATAGAAGTTTGCTTAAAACTTTACTATGTTCTTAATTAGTATAACAATGGAAAAAATGTGTTAAAAAAAACTGTTTTGTTGACTTAAAGCTTTTTAACACCGTATAAAAAGAGAATGATTTTGTTTCTTAGTTTGAGGAAAATGAAATTCTATTTTAAGAGCATGTAAAATACTTAACGGAAAACTATAGTACTAAATGGGGTAGTAGGAGAAAGAACCGGAAGTTTTAAAGACATAAAAAAAGTTTTGCATTCAAAATGTTTTATAAGGGATAATAACATGCTCAAAGAAGAGAAAAAAATTTGCAATAAAAAGTTAATAGGTTGATACCAAGAAACGAGGGGTTAAAATCCATTGTTTACCACGTAGGATAAAATTGTGCCTAGAAGCTGGTGAGTGGGTTAAGGTACGCGAGATACCCAAAATTTTCCCAAAATTCTAACATTTTTTACTATTGCTTTGAATCTTGTTACCCCAAATTTGGCATAGTGTATTTTCAAATATAATGAATAAACATATTATTTAAGCTTTTTTTTTATTTAAATATAATGTGATATTATTTTAAACGGTAGTTTTTTCTACATAAAAAAAGAGGTTTACGCCAACAAGTCAACCAATTGATGAAAGACATTAGAGAAACACAATTAAGAAAAATGTTAATAAATAACCAGAAAAAAAGGATTTTTTTTCTGATTAAACTTACGACTTGGGACATTAAAAAAAAAATATTGTATACTTACCCAGATGTTAGAGGTTCATGGCACAGATATATATTGAAATAGCATCTGTGTCAAAATTTCAGAAAAATTAACTGTAAAACTTTTTATGCTAGAAGTGTTTGGCGTAAAACCCCATAATTTTTAGTGTGAATAAAACACCGTTTAATAAAATAAAATGCTTATTGAATTGCCGTTTATCTAAATAAAAAAAATTGCCCAAAAAGCAATTGTTCATTATATTTGAATCATCACTATGCTAAATTTGGAAATGGTTTTAAAGTACAGTAAAAATTTTTAGATTTTGGGTATATCGCCTACCTAAAGGTGTTTTGTGTATATTTTTTTGAAACGAAATTCGTATTTTCCATTGTGATTAAAAGTAATAAACACAAAACCTTCTTTAACGGTTTTGGACTGAAATATATGGCAGTTACAAACTATTAGTTTTTTTATCTATTCTTGCTAATAGTAAGAATTAAAAAATTGTAACTATCAATATTCTAGTTATTAATAGTGTTAAATATAAAATATGGTTTCAAATTAATAATGAATAAGATATTTAAAATATTTGGATTACACAATCTAAGTTGGAAAATAAATAAAAGACCATAAAACAAAATATCAACATAAATTGTATTGGACATAATGCTTTCAAAGTAACCGTGTCTTCAAATACTAAAAGACAGTTTACTTATTTCTCCATTTTATATAATATTACATATAAGCTGTAACTACCATATCATCCCAAAGATTTAATCTTACATTTTATAACCCATAAGCAAAACAAAAACTTAATATCATATGTAGAACTCACATCATATTTAACCATTAATTATTTTAAAAAGCAACAAAAACGATTCTCAAAAATAACAGCATACTTATATCTTTCATATAAACCACGATAACCTTATAACTCATCATATAGTATCACGAACGGATAATTATAACTTTTGGTATAACCACACGAACGATAACGTTAAAACTTTTCATACATTATCACGATCATATCACTAACGATAACTCTCATATAATATCACGAACAAGAGAATAAAATCAACTAAACTCACTTCCATAATAATGTTACATTTTACAACCCGTAAACAAAATAAAAACTCATATCCACTAGAATCACATCAATTCACCTTTAATTACTTTAAACATCACAAAAACTGTAATTCAGAAAACTATACATTCACAAGATCCCAACGCCATTTCATTACAGACATGTGCGTTATTGCTAAATGAAGCCACAAAATGTCTCCCTCAAGCGAGAAATTACTTTAGCGCTTTGTCTGGCAGCGATTAGCGGAGCTAGGGAAGGCTCTTGAGACCATTAAGTTCGTTAAATCGACGTTCCTTAATGTCATGGGGGGGGGGGGGGGGGGGGGGGGGGACGTGTAATGGGACAGTCAAACGTGTATGATGTATTTGAATTGTTAAGTGTGAGAATGACTAGGTTTTTAAATGGTTATAATAACATTATAGTTTTCCTTTCATATATTGTGGTTTGTTAATCAGTAGATTAATATAAACCGGTTATAAAAAAGTACTTAAAGAGATTTTGAATATATTATTAACACCTACATTTTTGGAATATAAAGCTTCATTTCCCACTTTAAATGAATCAAAGACTTATAAATTGAAATTTCAAAAGAAATTATTTTCCATAATAAAATTACCCCTTCGCAATAATTAAAATATAATTTCTATTAAATAAATTGGAATATGTAAGAATATTAAATTACTAAAATTATTTTTAAAGTAACTCTAAATGAACTATAATACCTTCACAATTAGATCTTACATACATGTAACCCAAAAAAAAATAATAGCTAACATATAAAATGGAATCTACTTCATATTTCCCATTAATTAATTATTTAAACAGCAACAAAAACTGAATTCAAAACTTTAGAATTCACGAAGTAAGACAACTAATATCAACGCCATTTTCCATTAAACATACATGTGCGTTGCTAAATGAGCCACAAATTGTCTCCCCTCGCGAGAAATTACTTAGCGCTTTCATGGGATTGATTAGCGACCTAACGAAGGCCTCATGTGAGACCATTAAGTTCGTTAAATCGCACATCTTATTTCACGTGATTGGACAGTCAACGGTGTTGAATTTAATTGAATTTCTGAGCATGAGAACAAGACCTGATGTTAAAATGACACAAAATCCAGAAATTTTGTACGTATGGTGATTGTCAACAATTGGAAATAGTAATTAATTAATTATAGAAACGGTGGAAATAAAATTTCCTCGAAAAAATTAATTATAATATTAAATTTTTTATCTTTTTTATATATAAAACGTGATTTAATAACTAAAATAAACCAATTTTTAGTTTACATTTTTTAATTTCTGAAATAAAAATACATTGGAAATTATTGAACAAAGACAAATGGTCGAAATATTATCACATAAAAAAATAGAGAAGCTCACATACTTAAACTCTATTTTTTACATTGTCAAATAATTCATTGAAATATTTGACAATGAAAGAACTTAACATTAAGAATTTATCTAACAAAGTCAAAATATTTAACTGCCAATGTTTAATGCATATATAACTTCAAATGGAGCGCATTTAAAAGTTATTGTTAATCATTGTAAATACTAAAGTTTTCGTTACTTATTTTCTCAGATTAAAAATTCAACGATCAGCGAACTGTTAAAACAAAGAATCTTTTTATTGTACTTGAACATAGAATTGTGATTCTTTTACCGTTAGTTGCAAAAAATATTTTTAAAAAAATCCCTAATTAACTTATATTTATTTAAGGTTAAAATATCACGTTACAAAGAAAACTATTAAATCAACTAACAAGCAAAGGCTTTATTTACTTTTTGATGCTAGCAAATATAGCCTGATGCTGCAATAAAAGCAAAGATGGCAAAGAGCGATTTGTTGCTTTGATGGTTTGTTAAAATGGTTACTGACACAAATGTACACTGTATAAATAACTTAAAATAATAATAATGAGCAATAACCATTAATATAATAGTGATTCTTTCCATCTGTATCAATGGCATATATTAAGGCTGCTCATCACCCCCATACCCCGTCCTCCTTCGATCGGGCTTGCTAATGTTAAGTCTATGGGGAAAAATGGTTTTAGTTCCTAAAAAAGTCAAGAAATTATAGGAATATTTTGATGCGGTTTTTTTAAAATTCATAAAACTCCAATAAAGTAGTGCTTTTAGAGGTTATTTTTTTAAAAACGTTACTTGCCTTTTTTTAATACAAGAAATTTAGATTAAAAAAAAGTAAATAGCGTTTTAAAAAAAAATAACCTCTAAAAGCACTACTTTATTGGAGTTTTATGAATTTAAAAAAAACCGCATCAAAATATTCCTATAATTTCTTGACTTCTTTCGGAACTAAAACCATTTTTTCCCCATAGACTTAACATTAGCAAGCCCGAGCGAAGGAGGACGGGGTATGGGGGTGATGAGCAGCCTTAACACCGCGGTTACACTACTTGAGCTCTAACTTGGGCAGCGATTTGAGTGTGACGTTTCCAAGGCTAAAAAAACCAAGCTAGATGGGTTGGTGGCCTTGAGCGATAGCTTGGCCGGCATCTCGGAATTTCGCGGTTACATTGCCTTGGTCACTGACTTGGTTAGCGCCCTAGGTAGTGTAACCGCTACCTTAGAAGACATTTTGATTTGTCTATTTTTATATTGAGAATAGAAACGAAGTAGTCATCAACATTAAAGCGTAACCATAAGAGCGTCCACGTAGAAAATGTTTGTTTTCCAAAGTTAAAAAAAAATAACAACGCCGTTTTTTAACAAATGTTTTTTTGCAATATTAAAGGTTATGACGTATCAATAATTAGGAACACCATTGTAAACTCTCTACGAGAACAGACAAATAATTCTGTCAACCTGACTTTCAGGTTTTCCAGCAACACACATAATGTTTAAAAACTTATAATTTTAATAAATTTAAAACTTAAAATATGGTGTGGTTATTTATAACCATCTGTTTTTGAAATATAAGTATATAAGTTTCAGTTAAAAATTTAATTTTTATACCATTCATTGAAAAAACAAATTTAAATTTCAGCTTATTTGCTTATCCCTCACAGAATTACAAATAATTCATTTTCGGAAAGGAACTTGAAGTTAGAGAATATCAATTTTCCAATCTGAGCATATTATATACATATTACACGAGCATAATATAGTATAATGAGCATAATATAGCATTATGAGCATAATATATTTATTATGAGCATATTACAATATTTTACTCACACCTGTACCAAACCAAACCCTTTCACATACAACCGGGAATATACTTCCTTATTTTCTCAAGACCTCTCTCCTCAGCAAGAAAAGGCAAGGCACTTCCGACCAAATAAAAACAGCCCCGGATCGCGTACGGGTCGGCAAAGAGTTCCCTCCCAATTTTTTTTTCATCTCGGTGACTACAAACACCCTTATTGATTGAAAGACACATCCCTCGAATCGACAGGAAAACGTCCGAACGTTATTTCTTACGTGTTACAAGAAACAAGCGAGAACTATAGATAGAGCCAGTATATTGCCATACACTAGCGTACAGTTACACTTCCCATAGGAGCAAGGGCCTGCTCTTCCATAAAGCCTGCTAGGCCCGGGCCTAGGGCCCCCAAATTTTATGGGCCTCCCCTAAATTTCAGCTTCTATTATGCTAAATGCTGTAAATCCCCAAAATATCGGTAAACTAAAACAATTCGGATACTCAACTTGGTTTTTTGCTCAATTTTAAGTGAGTAATTGACCTAACGTTATCGTTTTGATCGATGTTTGTAAGAAGAATATAAAATTGTAGCAAAAATTTTATACATGGGTCATATAGCACCATCATTATTGGAAATCATACATAAAATGTTCCGTAAAGGGGACCCCAAAATAGGTTGTGCCTATAGTCAGAGATTTCCTAGAGCAGGCCCTGCATCGGAGATATAAATCTAGAGGAAAACTAAGATTAAAACTAAGACATTAAAAAAATTAATAAAGAGAAATAGAACTACCCAAAAAATAATCATCGTTCAGCGTCTAAAAAATGTCAAAAAGCTTCTTGACACAGATTCCTATATAAAATCTTCTATAAAGAGTGTAGTTATAGTACTGTTCCATTTTACACTATTTCTCGAGCCAACCTCAGCATGGCGCACGGGGTCAAAATTCCCTCCTAGAGTTCTTAGTTATCCTAATTAAGCTCGCCCTAAGGCTGCTTCATCCTCCATTAGTGTTTGCTTTTTTAAGTGCGCATGCGCCAACACGAATTTAATTTTGTTTTGATTTTGAGTGTATATTCACAAGTAAGCATGCCTCTAAAAGGAGGCAATGCGAAGTTAATGGGTTCCCAGTAAGGCGGGACCATACTGCTAGTTTAAAATAATACAACGTCCTAGGTCGATACCAATCCACCATGCGTTCACCCAGCTTATGATCTCGGTAAACACTTGTTTCACCAAGAAAAAGCCGCCTCGGTGGCTGAATGGTTAGTGTACTTTAACCTTTGGAGCTGCTGAGGTCGGGTTCGAATCCCGGTCAGGCATGGACGTTTGTGACAGTCAATAAATATTGTTATTTGTCTATGTGTTATTCATTTCTTTGTGACTGTAAAATTTCTTTCTGTGTCTGTCCCACTCGACGAAAGCTTATAAGCGGTTCTCAGAACAAGCACACAAGCTGGAATATATATGTATCATACCATACCATACCAAGAAAAAGGACAACTTCAACTAAATAACTTTATGTTTCAATTTCGAAATGAAACATTCAGTTTGTAATGAAACATGGCATATTGTTCAAACTTCTTGAGCAGCTTATAGTTAGCTCTCAGCAGCCTGCAAAAATCAAATGTTCCTACGAAAGAGCCCTAAAAACTTCTCACATCCCTTCAAGGAAAAAAAAAGTAGTTCTCTAGAGATAAAATTAATGTCTTCCCTCCCGAATGAAATAATAACGCAATACGAGGGAGGACCGAGAAGATAAATAAAAATGGTTGTGTCTTTTCGGAGGTCGGATTATTACTTTTTTTTTTCAGATATATCCTCTAGAAAGCTGTTGCAATCATTGGTTTGGAACGCATCCAGGCCGATTCATTTGGGAGAGATCTTCGAGCGAAATATGTTTTTAATAGTACGCGAAAGTTCGTGTTTATAAAAACGTTTGGCTTCTAGAGAGAGTAGAGTTCATTGGAAATTGATTACCTTTCAAGTAAAATGTATCCCGCAGAAGAATTGGGTTTTGTATGTTTGTTTTAGCACTTATGTTTTGTATTGCATGACTTTAAACTAAAATATCGCGGAAGAAGGTTGCTGGTTTGCAGTGAATGGATATTTAACCCTCTAATGCGTGAATTTTTATTTTCATCCCAAAATAATATATATATGTATCGCATAATATATATATGTAATTTAAATAATTTCAATTTTTAAAAAAATTTCCATATGACAAAAACCAACTGCAAAATTCCAATTTTGATAATAATGACTAGGAAACTACTAAAAATATTTCTTTAATTATTATATTATTTTAGTACTTATATTATTATTCTTTGAATACTGCAAAAAACGTAATTTCACAAAAGTTAATAACCTCACTCTTTAATTTTTAATACACTTTTACCACTGTCATCTATGAGGATTATTAGTAACTAAAACTTTAAAATGAATGTAATAGATGAAAAAACACAGATTTGTCTTGGAGGAGCTCTAATTTAATAGAATAAAGTGGATTATGTTACTTGTTACCAAACGGTAACAGCATGCATTAGAGGGTTAAGAAAAGCAAATGGGTAAACATTGAAAAATCCCTCTGTAAGTACAGGGTAGTTATAAAATAACGCTCGCCATTCGGAGTGGTCTGTAGCTTTAATAAGTAATCCAAATGTAACAAATGTTGAGACACTTACCATTCAAGAAGGGAGGGGGGGGGGGGTCATAAAAAAAGAAACTCGTTTCTTGATTACTAAGCGTAGCCAATTATTGCCAACACAACCAATTACGACTCGTAATTTAGAACAATGGTCAAGAGACGAATTTCTTTGTTATGGTTCCATTCTCCCCCCCCCCCTCCCCCTTCTTGGTAAGTAAGTGTGTAGAAGTTTGTTGCATTCGGATTATTCATTCAAGCTACAGACCTCTCCGAAAAGCGAGCGGTTTTTTAGAACCATGCGGTACAATGTGCTTTTCGCTAATCAATTTTCTATTCATTTGCAGCGGTCCCCCGAACGCGCACATGCAACCTCAAATAGCATCCACGCTAGATACCACTGATTAACTTCTACGTTACTTGGGTAGACTAACCATGTGAATGAACGCTTAAGCACAATTTGTTTTAAGAAAATTCATACATTTTAAGAAAATATAGCTTGTGGGTTTATGACAATGTGAACACATCTGTCATTATATGTAAATTCTACAAAAAAAAAAGGTGACTTTATATTGCATTTCTTTAGATCTTTTGGGGGTCCAAATAAAAAGTGGTTCTGAAGCCAAGTGAATAAACAATACTTTTACCAGTGAATGAACACAAAAATGTCCAGTCAATAAACATGTTGGATTTTAATTAATGACCAGGACAACCAATCAGATGTCAGATAGCTTCCTACTTGATGAGAGGAAGTCAGTGTTGCCAATCGATCCAGTGGAATGATTTTTAATCTTTACTTTTTAAATGTATTTACCAACTGTTCATTCACTGGTCAGTCTACCCTACCAGCTATCTAGAATCTAGATTATGAAAAATACTGTAGTATGTAAGCCAAAAATTTCAAAAGTATGTAATTAAATAACTAGAAAACTTTTTTTTTTATTTCACATTTATTTTATGTCGATGTTATGTTGATTCCCATACCAGGGGGAAAAGTGCTAACATGGCAAAGCAATACATCTGCGGAAGTTGTGATTCCAAAACTAATGTCATTAGCTAGATGGGACAGACAATCCCTCTTAATCAGTTCGTAATATTGACTCTTACACTCTCAATCTTATGTGAAAAGATTTCATCAGAATGCGAATGCAGCAAGAATCTTGAGTGCATTTTTGTGTTTGATACGCGACCCTTATGCAAATTTTAGTAAGGGGGGCTGGATGGATCTATCTTCGCACATCCGGTTAATTTTCCAAACATTTTGTCTCATGAACCATATGAGGATATTTTTTTTTTGTTCATCACATTATTGTACATGCTCTTTGTTGTCTAAAATAAGAATACCTCAAAGTATGAAAAAAATACTTTTACAATGACTTTATTTAAATCTGCATGAAGAAAAAAAAAAAAAACCACACACACAAAAAAAAGCAAATCAGTTTTTTTTTAAAGATATATATATAATGATTAGTTGGGGGAGGGGCAGAGTTATTTTAAATCCACAATAGTAGAATAGATCCCGAACGATTCGAAAAACTTCAGTATAACATGAACCCAAAATAACCTTTCTCGAAAATGCTATTAGAAATGAAAACCACTAACATTAACACAGATTTAAAAAAAAAAGAAATAACAGAAAAATAATCATTTTTGGACCTAAACACACCCTCCGACTCACCTGAATAAAGTTAGTAAAATAAATTCATAAAGCGGATCAAGCTAATTTTTAATCGACAGATAACGTCTGCGTCGGTCAGATGACAAAACCACGACCGTGCAAAATAACTGAAGTGGAAAACCTGATATTGATAAGCTCACCAAATACCAGGGCATTTACCGTATTACACTGTTTTTACCTCCTTGGTAAAAACATTTCTACACACACGGTAAACACAATGTTTTGTTCCCATCTTCTGAAATAACATTTACATTTATTAACCAAAAAAAATAATATATAATTAATGTTATTGTTAATAATGGTGAATTCTAGTTTTCTTTATATTAAGGCTTTGATACGTTTGAAGAACAAATATTAACTACAAATTACTATATATTACAATGACATAATCCTTTTTTTTTAAATATAAATACCACAATAGGACGACGAAAAATTATTAAAAACGGAACAAACACCTGCTATTTTTAAGATTCCTGCATGTCTTCCTTACTAATTAAGCGTAAATTATACATATTGTGAAATATTTATTTTAAAGCATAGGAAAATAATGGTTTTTCCCAGTAAATACCAGGTTTTTACCGGTAAAATATGTTTTTACCAGTCTTGGTAAAAACTAGTATTTACTGGTAAAAACCAACCCTGCCAAACACCAAAGCAACCATTCCTTTGCATTGACATTTCTGGTTTCGTACATTTTGGGACATTCCGCTGATTTGCCAACCTGAAAAAAAAGATTTTTACCAGCTGTACCGTAATTGTGAATAGACTGTTACAAATGAAGCTTAATATTTGTAATAATATACATCAAAAATTTATGGTTTTTTTTTATGTAATCCAATACATATTGATAAAATTTTTCTACAACAATTTTTTTTTCCGAATACATTATTTAACAATTAAAAAAACTTTTTAACATTATTAATACACATTTAAATTATGCAAATTTTTTATACAATTTTCAGTGTTAGGATTACATTTAGCAAATTGGCGTTGTCTATACCCTCAATTTTTCATCTTTTCAAAAACAACTGTTTTCGATCGTTTTGGCACAGAAATCAGAGTGGAAAATAATCGATATCGCACTGCAAAACGCGACACCAAGAATGAAAACTTGCGATAGCAATTTACTTGTAGCGCATTTAGTTGCCGATTCAAAACTAAATCATTTGTAGAACTACAGCGATCTGAAAGTTGCAGATCGCCCTAGTTTTTCACAACTTCTAATCCCTAGTTTCGCGATATTTGGATCCTTAAAGTTTGTACAAAGTGCTACGCTTTCATTCAAAAAAATTGCTAAACACTAAAACATTTGTGTAGCAAAACTGCTATAAATCACAAAAAGAAGTATTTACCCTGCAACATAATACGGGATTGTCCCTTTTCCAAGTCCCCCCTTTTGGGCAGAGGACACCACTTCTTTGGTGGCCGGGGACAAAGTTCTCGACGGGCTTCATCAGTTCCAGGTCCGAGCGTCTGTACTGCCATCACGAGCGCGTCACAAGCGTTGTCCACTGCCAGACAGGCCTTCAGGGAATGTCAGCGCACAGTTCTTTCAAGGGCAGGATTTCATACTTGTGCGCCGCGTAGTACAGTGCCGATGCCTTTTTCCAGTTCCAAGTCTCCCACCGAGTCTGAGTACAATGTAGACCAGCAACCGTCCATGGTCTCGGCTGTCAACGTCATCAATGTCCACCACCCCCAGATTGACACTTGCTCCCCCGTCCTTCTCGAACATGCACGGAAGAACAGGCGACCGGGGCGGCAAGACAGCTACTGTGGGCCGGAAGGACTTGCCCCTCATTGTTGAGGGTCGGGTCGCTGAGAGCGCCTTCCCCTGTACAGGAGCAAGAAGTCCATCGCCATGCGCAGGGCATTCTGTGCTGGCACTGTTGTGGTTGGAGAGTTGGGATCGAGTGGTGTCTCCCTGACAACTAGCTAAAGGCTGACGAACTCCGTGTAGGTGCACTGTTGGTTGAGAGTTGGGTTCTCGAGTGGTTTCTCCCCGACAACTAGCAAAGACTCTGACAACTCGAATTAGGCACTGTTGTTGGAAAGAGTTTGGTTGTGAGTTGAGTCTCCAGACAACTTGTGAAGAGCCTGCAACGCGGATCGTTCTTGAAGTGCTAAAACTAATCCAGCTGAAGATGACGCCAGTAATCCCTGTAGAATAACTGGTTTCAAATCGCATTGATGTCAGATTCGAAAAATTTTTGATATCATTAAAACACGGTCATGTTCATCCTGACAGAAAGTGTACAGTCTCATAAAAGTTCATCTGGTGCATGTGATCTAACACAACTATAACTATATTACAACACTATCACCCTTTTTTAGAGAAACGTGAATTTTGACATTTTCTGCTTCGAAATAGGTGTCGTGGTAGCGAACGAGGCCAGCTGGCAATGGTCAGAGACGAATCAAGCTGGCAAAACTGTAGGGATGACACTCCGAGGTCTTTATTGCTTGTCCCAATCTACAACACAGTTACAAGTGTCATTGAGAAGGATTGATTGACTGCTCTCGATCATACAGTGCAACTTTTTTGTAGGGGGGGGGGAGTCCAAACCGCGTACTACAATAAACATTAAGTGTTGTTAGCAGAACAACACCACTAGAGGATACAAAGGACATCTCAAAATCGAAGGGGGGCACGTCAAGTCACACACAAAGAATGAGAGCTCGAATCATAATGTACAGCAACCAGCAACCCGATAGTGTCCCTTCTGATCCCCAACCTCCCCAAGATGGGGACGCAAGACATTCAACAGCTTGGCCTTCAAAGAATGCTGAAGTTGGGGGCGGAACTCCCAGTAACGGTGATGCACCCTTCTGACTCGTCATGACTTAACTGGCAGTAAACTCCGATAGAAAAGGTTCAAGAAAGGAAATTCGAAAAACAACCGCTGCAAAAAAAATACCATTTTAGTATCAGTATAGATTTTAAATTCATAAAAGATAAATTCCGCACAAC
Source organism: Hylyphantes graminicola (assembly GCA_023701765.1). Taxonomy (NCBI): domain Eukaryota; kingdom Metazoa; phylum Arthropoda; class Arachnida; order Araneae; family Linyphiidae; genus Hylyphantes; species Hylyphantes graminicola. The sequence continues at coordinate 18,212,410 of CM043115.1, forward strand.
TTCTTTTTCAAATAATTTTTCCTTGTTCTGCCATTGTTTTCGATAGTGTGTTTATCCTAAACTATTTGCAAATGTAGCTTCTTTAAAATAGTATTAATCAATGTTCGTTACATATTTTTCTGAGTCCACTGGAGTTTTTTTTTTAGCAACAACGGGATCAAGCCTAATTTGTCAATTGTGCCTTTACATGTTTTTGAAAATTCAAACATATTAATGAAGAGTAAAAGGGAAAAACCGATTGATTTTTCAGAGAATTTTCGTTAGCAGGCCACTTTGGTGATGATAGCGATTGATCGCCTAAACTGTGTATGAAACCAGTTCCCTACCATAGATACGATAGTTAGAAAAAAGTAATAGAGTGGCAGATCCACGTGACCTCCATGCTAACGACGACGCCCCAAAAAAAAAAAAAGGGAAAAAAAAAAAAAAAAAAAAAGCAATGAAGTCAGTGGATTTAGGTCACGTGATATGCCCAATGTAGTAACTTAACTACTAAATCTGTGGTTCCATAGCTACCAAGTTTCAGTCGATTGGCGATCCCGACGCTGGATCAAGCCAAGAAAAAGAGAGAAACCGGCTTTATGGCGCAAGCAGACAGGTTTACGGGCGAACCGCCAATGAATCATCGCTTCTTCCTGCGTACTCTCATTTGAAAGTGAGGTTTGTTGCCAAAGAATGTTTGAAACAATGTTGAACTTAGAAGAAAAAAACGATCATAAACGCAAAGAGTTGCAATGTTTTTTAAATATGGTGCAAAAGAGTTTGATAATTTTTTTTAAAAAAAAAATCATATGGCTTACCTGGTTGCATAAAATTACAGGTACATCTTACATGCATAATTTGAAAATTATTTAAAAATGTCAAAAATGAGTTCCTTCAAAATAGATAAATATTATAAGCAAGTTTAGACTTCCACTTTACACCTGAGCATAATTTTTACATGTATTACTTATAACAAACCCACTTATTAAACAAACATAGTAACTCAAAATATTGTTTTACAGGTCTTTTTTTTAATATTTATTATTATACTAAATGTGCTGTAATGTGAATATGCAAGGATGAAATCATCACTCTTTGATCCACACGAGATGCAAAAATACAAAAACCCCCTGTAAATTATGTTGTCGACATTTTTTAAAACTACATACAACCGACATTAAGTTTTGCAGTATAAAAATGTTCCTACGAGAAAAGTGTAAATAATTCTCCAATTTTCGAGTGCAAGAATCGCATACGAAAAAGGTTGTTTTTCCAATTTAATAAACAATTTTGTTTGTTATTTCAAGACATAAATTATATTATTTTTAATTCGTTAGCTTCATTAGATGTAATTTCAATTAATTTTTCCTTCGATTTGACGTAACAGGGCACACGAATATCAAGGTCAAGCGCAACCAATCAGGATCAGGCCAAAATTTTCAGCGCCAGCAGCGTTGTTACACATTCCTCCGCGTAGTACATTCTCTCCCTGCAAACTTAAGGTCCGGTTTTTGAATAGACAAAAATTTCTGTCAATTTTAATATTTTGTATATCGTAAAAAATACTAACAAATATTATTTTAAGGCATTGAATTCTTTAGTTTTTTTCAATGTGTACTTAAGTAACTCTATTACCAAGGAAATTGTTTTAAAATATTTTTAATTTAAAAAAATTGACTGTCTTGTTTACCACACACACCAGGAAAAAAAAGTGGAAAAGTAATTGAATCCTTTTTACATCTCAAAAATGTAAGTGAAATTCCCCCCTTTTTTTAGAAATGGCCTTTTTAGAGTTTATTTTCTTGCTAAAATCAGCCAAGATTCTAACCAAATGGCAGCGATAAGTCCTATGAAATAAGTGTTAAAACCCGAATCAGCTAGAACTAGAATTAACTTTAAAACATAGTTCATCTTGATTCCGTTTAGAAAAACAGTTTCCACTATCTAAACAGTTAACTAGTTTTTTGACACAAATAGATATGGTTTAATCTATTCAATTTTAACTATAACACACTTAAATATGAGTAAAACAGAATTAGAGTAAACTAGCACAAATTACGATCAAAGGTTGGATTCGTTAGTTAATTTTTTGGGCTGAAATGCAATGAAACAGTGTTTTGGACATTAGAGCATTAAGAACGTTACATCTAGTTTTTTTAAGGACTGCATTGTCAAAATAAGATTTAAAATAAACCGTTCATAAAAAGTAAAAAGTCAAGCAATACGCATAATATTCATAATAATTTATGGTTTTTTTAGTGGGAGAAGTTTGACTTTATAACGTTCAGTTTTTGAATGTTTTACTTTTTTTGTTTAATATGCTGTTTATATTAGTACAATTGATATATGAAATATGTTAAGTGTGTTAAGATTTGGGGGTTTAGGAGTTTTTTGGATATTTGTTTTTTATTTGTTTTGTTTTATGTGGTTTTATTGTATGTATATTTTTCTTAATGTATTTTTTTTATTTTTTATTTTTATTTTAGTATTGATTATTTTTGTGATTTAGTCTTATAATTATGTTAGAATTTGTTTTGATGTTTTATAATTTTGTTATATTTCTTTTATATATTTTGTTAAGTATTTGAATATCAATAATTTTACTATAGTTCAATTATCTGCTTTTGTTTTCAGCTGTTAATTTTATTTAAATATTTTTTAATGGTTTATTGTTGTCTTTATAAATATAAAATATAATTCTTGTTTTCTGCTTTTGTAGGATTGAAATGGTACATTTCTGGCTAGATGACCGTATATATCATGAGAGTGATTGCCACTCTGCAATTTTTTTAATTGATTTTGTTTTGTTTTTGGAATAAATGTTGAGGATTTGGGATAGTATTTTTTTTTTTTACTTTTTTTTATATTGTTTTGGAGCTATATGGATAAGTTTGTTATTGGTGTTACTGTTTACATACCTTAGTTTCTATATGTTATGTTATCCAATGATTATTAGAAGTGTTTTAATTTGACATGAATCTTTTTATATGGGTTGATACAGGACTATGAGTCAAATGGGAGAGAATCAAATGCCACAGCTTTTCTTCGTCGTCCGTGATGACTTACACAACTGACGAAACGGGCGGCCACATGTATACCAGGCCTCATCTTCAACTCGAACTGCACCTGGAGGGGTGTGTATAACATTTTTTAAAAAAAAATTGCAGGGTGAGGCAAATGAAAGTGGCCCTGTCTAGAGATAGGAAACCTGTTTTTGCATTGGTTAGATCGGATTAGCTTCACATTAGAGCTACTCATAGACTAGTGATGAGTTCAGATCTTAGTTCGTATTGTATGAAGACGTCCCATAATGCAAATTTTGTGTCTTGCAATCAATTTAGAATGTTATGTATTAACAAAAACAAAAAGGTCGATTCTCTAGGATAAATGAGGACCGAAATAATTACTAGTGGGAACTTTTTTTGTCAGCTCTACAAACCTTGTTTAGATTTGCATTTCAACTTGCTTCTCAACTATAGCGTAGTTACCGGCAAATAATTGTATCCATATTTACCTTCCTCACTAAATTGCTACTTGAAAAGTGGAACCTATAAATTCTTTTGAGTCATCCTTTTGATATAAAAACCAACGTGAAATACATCAAATTTAAGCCTTTTCAATTTAAGCATCCATTTGAAAACTTGAAAATGCATAAAATAAGTATTTTTATTCTATGTACAAAATTCGACAACCTTTAAATCATATCTATATTGTAGCAAATTTAAGTAATTATTAAACAAGGAGTCAATTGCAGTCATTGACTACAAACTCAATGTTACAATATTATTCAGGAGAGTTTTTCCCAGTTAAAAATATAAACCTCCTGCCTTATTTCAGGTAAAAGAAACTCATCGTATGACCAGGATAGTCGCATGGTCTGCAAGAAATGCTATTGGTCACCACTTAAATGACCGAGGCCATGTCATTGAGAAGAAAAAGAACCGCTACACAGGAGACCAAGAGGAAAATGAAGAGTTCATCAACCTAGAAGATGGTGAGTACTTTCTCATTAAGCAATAGGGGCGGGAATTTCTCAGTTGATGTAGCAGATACATAACATAATAATTTGTTGACCTGGATCATGGTCTGTTTTAAGAAATCTCTGGACTGTAGGCAAAACCTATTTTGGGTGCTCCATTAAGGAAAATTTTGTGTATGTTTCCAGTAATAATGCTATTTGACTATGTATCAAATTTTGCTAAAATTTTATAGGCTTCCTTGATCAAAACAATCACATTAGGTCAATTTCTCAGTCAAAATCAAGCAAAAAAAAATGAAGTCGAGTATCAGATTTTTTTTAGCATAATAGAAACTGAAATTTAGGAGCACTTAAAATTTAGGGTCCTGGGCCTTGAAGAGACCCTGCCTGGGATCAATTTCATGTTGGCCGTACTGCTTTCCTTTACAAATGGAAAACCCAGTCACAATGCAACAAAAATACATTAAGTACACTGGTACAGTCGTGGACAAAAAAAAGAGAACAGACCTCACTGTTTGGGCACCATTTTGTCGGAGGTATAATTGTGATACGTCATTTTATCGGAAACAACGTTCTGAGTTGATTGGTCAACACAGAAATTTCTTAAGGGGTCGTCTTCATATTGAAATTAATACCAACTTTAAAATTTCCAATGGCAACATCCAAATTTTTTGTTATAGAAATGTTCAGAATCGTCAAAATACCCCAAATATCAATTTTCATTGCCAGATTCCTTATAGTTTAGGATTTATACAACTAAACGTATTTGACAAAAAATGGGGGATATCTCCATATATATTAATGTATTATTTATAGGTCCGCATTTTCCCAATATGGAATTTTGCCAAATTTTTTCCTTTCTGTGAATTTTTTGCTTGGGTAAAGGGTTTGGTTGCAAGATGAGTGAATTAACATCCCACTAGAGCTTCAGAAAGTATATTGGTTTCGGGCTAAGATATTTTAGACTACTACCAAGGAAGGAAACCATTTTTTTTTTACTTTTGTGAATATATTGATTTTATTTATATGTTGTTTTATGGAGAAGATTTGGTTGAATCAGTGCTATATGTAGTTTAAACAGTGGTCAAGTGACGCCAACATCTGAGCTGGCACTCAAAGCAACTAATGACTTCTTACGTGTGGGATCACGCCAGGACTTTGGACCACGACGTATTGAACTTGAATCAATTGGTGTAGTATGCTATTTATTCGTGGAGCAATTTTGGTCCAGCATGATTCGTTTATAGGACGACTAAGGCGAAAACAGAACCCTTAACGGTTTAATCCGTGGCATGACGCCTTAACTAATTTTGCCAAGACGGTGCCTGTTAGCGAAAAAATATGGATTAATATTAAAGATTTTTGAATAAGTATTGTAGAAGATTGTGTGTGTGATGATCAAGTTATGTATATATAGAGTTGTATAACGAGTTGAACTGTGGTTACTTTTTGATAATAACCGCGTTCAAGTAGTTTTTGACAACATATTTTTTTCTTTTGGGATTTGGATTGTATGGTATTAAAATGAGAATTGTGGTATGGTATGGTATGGTTACATTTATATTCCAGCTTGTGTGCTTGTTCAGAGAACCGCTTCTAAGCTTTCGTCAAGTGGGACAGACACAGAAAGAATTTTTACAGTCATTAAGAAATGAATAACACATAGACAAATAACAATATTTATTGACGGTCACAAACATCCATGCCTGACCGGGATTCGAACCCGACCCCAGCAGCTCCAAAGGCTAGAGTCCTAACGATTGAGCCACCGGGGCGGCAGAATTGAGGTAATTTATGTAAAGTTTTAATAATTTCCTGCTGTCTATTTCTAGCCTCATCCTTCATTTGCTTGATGCAGCCAAGTACCCCTAGCAATTTTGAACCCTGGTCAACTGACGAGATCGACACCTGAGCGGAACTTATATACTTGATTTTCACTCACTGACTGTGGTTCTAAAATACGACGTCCGTCGCCAATAGCCCTCGTGTAGCTCAAGTGCGACGTTATTTCAAACCAAACCAAACTTGATTTTCAGTTTAGTTTGGGGACAAAATTGAAAGAACTTCGCAGTTAGGGTTACAAATTGCTCATGAAGGCTCTCCATGTTAATTTTAGCCATGGTAAAATGACGAGGTCGATATATGAGCGGGAACTCAATACGCAATCTTTTTTTTGTGACAAAAACCATTATTCTATGCAGCTAAATGATAGGCTGTTTGTAGCAATCTTTCTGTTAGCGTTTTTCACGTATAGATAGCCGACACCTAAATAAGCATCCAAAGCAACCATTAAGGGTGACATCGTACGCAGCGTTAGGACTTTGAAGGATATTTAACGTGCACATCCTTTACACGGGGTATTATTCGTCGGACATTTTTGGCTGCACGGACCGTTTATAGGTCTTCAAATATTTTTGCGATGCCCGGACCCGAACCTGAGACCTTTCGCATGCTAGGCGAGTGCCTAACCGACTGGGCTCCGCAGCCCTCTCCTTGTAATTAGATTTTCTCGCCAAATATGTAGCAAATATCCCCAAAGTCTCTCGTTCTTTGCTTGAAAAACCGGCGAGATTATCGCCAATAAGAAATTAGTGAAATATTAATTATTTATTCGTAGAATTTGTTGTTGGTTGTTTTCCAACTGGTTAGACTAGGATTATGTGATCCCTGGTGTGGTGGGTTGTGTTGTGGTGACGCGGAGGGTGCCTTTGCAGGTTTTGTTCTCGTTTAACCATCCTATATGTAGCTGCTTATGCTTTGAACTGCCTTTCTATCTTTCAGGTTTTCATTTTTTCCCCGTTTAAAACGTTTACCATCAGTTTGTAATTTTATCGGTTTTTAATACACGAATTCAAACAAAATAAATAATTATAAAATAGTTTCCTAATATATTATGGAAGATTTTATTTAGAATTCGATAATAATATATCGTTTGGTTTTTTTTCCAATCTATGGCACAGGAGTCGCCGAGTTGACACCTCCACCAGACTCGGTTGCGATTACTCTGTGTAGATGAGTGTTCCAATAAATAGAGAACTTGAATAACAACTATCATTTAAATAACATCAATAAAATAGCAAGTGTAAACAGAACTAATAATTAATTAAGCATAATGAAGAACAAATGCGGCTGCAGCGCTCGCCCGACGAGCGGTTTCGGAACGGCAGCGTTGCCGCAAAGAAGAGAAAGAGTTCGCAAGGCAACAGTCCGTTTTTTGGACGATGTTGATCATCAAGTTGTAGCGCAATGCCACCACAATCAAAAGGAAATTAAGAGTTCCCTACAATTATTACACATTGTTTTATTTGATTAACATTTATTAAAGACTTTTTGCTTTGAATTTTAAACACATAAACTTTTTGGGAAAATAACTTTACATGATGCAACAATAATATATCCGCAATCTGTTCAGTACTTGATTCAATTTTACTCAATTCGACAACTTTATCTGCATTTTACTCTAATTTAATTTTAACTTAAAATTATTTGGGAAAATGTGTATGCAAAACCAATAATAACACTGTTCGACAAAAAAAGCAATTGTTTGTCCCGAAGCTACTATGGCGATTTTTTGCTCCTTTAGTGGTCCAATGATGGAGAAATGACATTTTAAGCCCAAGTTTAATAGGGGGATTCATCAGAGGTCAAAAAACTGATTTTTAACGTTTTTTCATAAAAAACACCTTTTTTTTTGGCTACAAACAACCTGCAACTGGTTCTTACCTCTGGGCCCATCGGTACTCACTTAACACCCATATAGAGGTAAGAACCAGTTGCAGGATGGCTTACAGGTTGTTTGTAGCCAAAAAAGTAACCACGCGAAAAAACATGAAATAACATCAAAAAATGGAAATCGCTAATTTAGACAGTTTTGGAGCGGTGTTTGAGTTCCAAAATGGCCCATCGGTACTCACTTAACACCAATATAGAGGTAAGAACCAGTTGCAGTTTGTTTGTAGCCAAAAAAACGTCAAAAAAGGCATTTTTTAATGAAAAAACGTTTTAAAAAATCAGTTTTTTTTTAATCTCTGATGAATCCCCCTATTAAACTTGGGCTAAAAATGTCATTTCTCTATTATTGGACCACCAAAGAAGCAAAAAATCGCCAAAGTAGCTTCGGGACAAACACTTGCTTTTTCTTGTCGAACTGTGTAATAATAATTAGCGTAACAAATTAATTGAATGATTGAGGACTTTTCATCGAATAGTTTTACACTCTTAATTTTGTTCTAAAAATCTTATCTTCTAGCAAGAAAGTATTTTTGAATGCAAAAAAATTTTTAATACCAAAGAAACATTAGAATCTAAAGATTAATCTGGCGGTAATTTGTGACCTGAGAGCGACAATGCAGGAAGTAAAAAGTAGTTATAATCTTGTTTAGTTTATTATTAAAATATTTTGCTAATTAAATTTATTCGATCCTTGTCTTGTGTTAATTCATAAATAGTGGTAATGCTTCGCATTGTCATGCCACAGTTCCGGGGAACGAGTCACGGAGGACCAAGCATGTTTTGGATCTAAGCACTGGGGGTTCCCCGTGAGGCTGGCCACCTTACCGGGAATATATGCCCGTCACCAGAGAGCACTTGGTCAAGAAAGCTGCAATGGGCATGGCAGGCATATTAACGGGCTGTTGCATCGAGAAGTTTATTAGTTAATTCATAAAAAAGTATATTACACTCTTGCAACATAACTGTATTTATTTTATGTTTTGCATCAAATGCATTCAATAACATTTTTTTTCTATACTTTGCATAACCTAACAACGTTATTTGGAAAAAGCACTATAATAAGAACGTATATATAGAATAAATAGTACTGAGATTTCGTTTTCTTACTTAAGTCATAAAATTAGTCCTTTAACTACATTTCTATCATGGATTACAAACATATTTTTTGTGTTTATTGTTTTTAAAAAATAAAATTTTATGTAAAATAGAACATTCTTTTCTCGAGTTTAATTTCCAGTTAATACTCGATACTTCACCTACTCTTTTACGTTATAACACTTATAAAACACAGTTGATACACGAATAACCTGTTATTAAATTTAAAACTTCTTTTTCAAGACTTTCCAAATCCATAGAAAAATTGATTATTAATTTAATTTGCAGAAAAGAAAACTACTTCATTATTTTTAATCACCAAACGATCGTTCCAATCTTGATTGTTGTCGTTTCTCCACTTTTATACGGTCCCCTATTTCAAAATACAAGCTTATTATCATCATAACTCAAAATGTTATGCTAGTAGAATTACGAAATTCGGTACTTTTCATTAACTTTTGACCCTGAATCCATTTCTGCAAAAATATTAATGGGTTTGTATTCAAATTTTTTCGAAAAAATTATGATTATTTTTTTAAAAATATTAAATATTTCTTAAATTATATAAAACTATTTCAACTTTGTTTGGAAAGTTATAAAGTAACACACAAAAAAATTTCGTCTGGCTACGTATATTATAAATGGAGATATGATCAAAAGTTTGGAAATCTCATTTAACATTATGATCCATAAATTTTCTGTAACCATATCTCAACAACTATGAGGAATTTTGCAACGAAAATTGATATTTGGGATATTTTGATGATTCTAAACATTTCTGTACCAAAAAATTTGGGTGTTGCCATTGAAAATTTTAAAGTTGGTATTAATTTCAATATGAAGACGACCCCTTGCGAGATTTTTGTGTTGACCAATCAACTCATGAAGTTATTTCCGATAAAATGACATTTCACAATTATGCCTCCGACAAACGGTGCCTAAACAGCGAAGTCTGTTCTCTTTTTTTTGTCCACGACTGTACATCTATGCTTGTTAAATGTGGGAATTTGAAAACCCCTTCATCAGGTACAATGCCACGAAAGGTTGCTTTGGGTGCCAGCTGGGGTGTCAGTTACTGTGAATCCAACCTATGAGGCTTGTCACCAAAAACTCATATATTTTTAGTGTGACAATAATTTAACCAAACTCACATTCAGAACTAGATGTACTTAAGGGCAGTTTCATGGTAGCTTTAGATATGAATATTTACTCTTGGATAATTAAGTTTACGCTTAAAAATTAAAATGCTTAGGAGTTAAAAAATTTGTAACTGAACCTAATTTGATTTTTAATACTTGCCATGTCTGTAGGGTAGACAAATTTTTAAGAAAACATTTGAAGGGGCATTTAGACATTATTAAAAAAAAACTTTTTTTTTTATTAAATGGTTAACGCACACATGTACATGTTTAGTATTAATTTCAACATACAAATTCGTTGTATATTTTTACTCTCCTTTTCTTTAGGCATAAAATTAAATATATTTCAAAGTTTAAATAATTTATTTAAATTGCCTACTTACATTTAATTATTAGTTAAGTGTGTATTTAAAAAACTGAATTTCTTTACAGATGATGCTGAACAATTCAACAAGGAGTGGCAGGAGAAAGCCAAAGTTTTCACTTCTGGACATTCTATGATTGCAGGAATCGATGACGCACGTCCCAGGAGGACTGATAGCTGTAGTCCCCCAATGCTTGCAATCACTGATGGATCCAGGTAATGAACCACTTCTTCTTCTTCATAAGCTCAACAGTAGGCTGGGCCGAAACACGGGGTCAAAAACAAAATATTTTGTTTTCGCTTAGCGATAGTGCGGAAAAGTTGTCTTTTTCTTCCAAATTGAAGATCCTAAAATTTGAAAGCGATCAAAAAATAATTTCATGGGGCGCCAGCGACAAGAAAATTGGGGGTCATAAGACCGGGGGTCGAAAATACAATTCGCTTTTTTCGCTTAATGATAGAGCGGAAAAGTTATATTTTCTCTTCAAATAAAATTCCCTAAAATTTAGAAGCAATAAAACAATGTCTTCATGGGGCGCCGGCCACCAGAAATGTGTTTTTTTTTTAAACCAAAAAAGGCTTTTTTAAGAATTTTTCCCTTAAAAAAGGGCTATTTATAAAAATCATAAAATCATCGACAGAAAATAAATGAAAGTGAGACCAGATACTAAATTTGAAAACAAATCATCATTAGATTTAATAAAATAGAAATATTTATCCATGTAATCAGTAAGGTATACATTTTTAGGAAATCGTCACTAAAAATTCTCAAAATGCAATAATACACGATAAAAACATTTCGATTCAGTTTTACTCATATTTCTTCAATTTTAAAATCTTTTTACTTCCAAATGCAATAAAAGAGGCAATGATTCTTTTTTTTTTAGTAGATGAAACCATCGGATATGACATGAAAATTTAGGATCTCTGGGAGAGACCATCACTCATTGTTGGTAGATGATTCTTCAATTAATTGTTTGAGTTTTTCGTCCTTAATTTCCAATTGAATTCTCCAATATGTGTGACTTTTGCCATGAAATCATCTCCACAGAATCAGTAGCCTAGAAGTTTAGCAATGATTTCGAAATTTTTATATGTATTGTTGACTGAATATTACTTCTCCTTACTATTAAGTATTCTTGGTATAACTAATTCCCGAATAAATTTTAATTCATCCGGTAACTTAAGCGGGCAGATATTCTTTGGAGAGGCAACATATTCATTAATCTGTATAACAGGATCAACTACTTTTTTTAGTTTTACTGGAATATAACGTGAAAGTTAGATCTGCTTAAATAGATGACTGGAACCGTCGTCACAAGACGGCTTGAATTTAATATTAGAGTATATTAGTTCATACACCTTTACTACATAAGTCGAGAATATCTAAGGAGTTTTCGGCTGATAGATTTGGAAGATATTTTTGACTGATGTATAACCGAAGAATGAGGTTTGCTGTTTAAAGCGATTTTGAATGGGACAACTTGCCAGGGTTCCGCGCAGCTAAATCAGGTGTGCAAATACCGCTTGATACTGCCAAACATGTATCACGAAGATACTTTTGATCACTACTGAGATCTGAAAATGATCGCAATCGATCCGGAAAACTTCCTTTAACCCGTTAAAAGTCAATAGCTGGTTGTTTTCACAGTTCTGCTATTCGGCCCTGCAGTCTTTCCATCTATAAATTTATGGAGATGTCGCATAGGTAGTCCATTTCTATGAAACAAACAAATAAGCCATTGTATAGGTTTTCTAGCTTCTTTTTCCAACAATGTAATACTACTATTCTTATTACCTGTATTGATAACAGTTCAATCACTCTAATAGCAACGAGATTTGTAATATTTATTTTTTTGTCTTGAGAAAAAAATGGAAAATTCTTTAGGTGATGCTCAGGGAGCTCCTTGATTTCAAAGTCACGTAACCTAAATACTTTGATGCAGGATATTTAATTAGATAGATGTTTTCCTGCTCTTCTGAAACCTTTTAGCGGTAGAATTTATGAGTGTAGATCGACCAAGTACGATCCCTTTGCTGAAACGGGATTGCGCTTGCAACGCCCCTCTACGCCCCCACATGTTCCACACTCTACCTACTTTTTTTAATACTTATAACTATTAAAAAATGACCATTTGATAATATATATATTTAGAAGCTATTCAAAGGTGTTCGACATCTTATTTTGAACACGTTTCCGTTGAAAAATAAAAAGCTGAAATATACGACAAAATTCGAAAATAAGGTGCCGTGGCGCCCCATGAAAAAAAATTTTTGATCGGAAAAATATTTTTAGTACTTGACCTAGATGAGAAAAGACAACTTTTTTTCACTATCGCTAACGATTTTACGAATTTTAATTTTTTTCGGCCCACCCTACTCAACAGCCTTTTGCAGGCCAAGGCTGACTCGCTGATCCTCCTCCAGTTGGCCCTATTAGCCGCAATGGCTCTCCATCGGTTGACTCCGATTATTTTGAGGTCCCTTTCGACATCGTCTAACCATCGTGTGGGTGGTCGTCCCCTACGTCTTGTACCTTCAATTTTGGAAAAAGTCACTTTATTGGTGGGAAAGTCCTCGGGACATCTGTACAGATGGCCCAGCCACCTAATTCGGGATGCTTTTACAGTTCTCACTATGTCAGTCCCGCCAAATTTACCAAATTTTCTGTAAATTTCATAGTTGTAAAGTATTCTCCACTCATTGTTCTCCTTAATAGGTCCAAATATTCTCCTTTGCAATTTCCTTTCAAATATTAGCAATTTTTCTTCTACTGATTTATTGAGGGTCCAGCATTCACTTCCATATAGGACAATAGGTCTGATTAAAGTTTTATAAATACTCAACTTGGTGTTTACAGAAATAAATTTAGACTTAAATTTCTTTTCTGAGGCCATAAACCACTGCTTTTTCATATTGTCAGACAAATGTAGGGGCTAGGGAGCCCAGCTGGTTAAGCACTCGCCTAGCACGCAAAAGGTCCTTGATTCTGGTCTGGGCATCGGCAAAATAACTGCCAACCTACAAACGACCCGTGCAGCCAAAAATGTCCGAATAATACCCAGTGTAAGGGAGTGCACGTTAAATATCCTTAAGTCCTAACGCTGTGTACGATGTCACCCTTAACGGTTGCATTGGGTGCCTATTCAGGTGTCGGCTTGTAATTTGACTGTATTTCTAAAATGCGATGCCTGTTGCCAATAACCCACGTGCAGCTCTAGCAGTGAGATTTTGTGAGAGACTATAAATAATGCTAAAGTTAAACATATCAATATTAATAGTTAAAGTTTCGCATATCATAGAATACTGACGCACAAAGACGTCTGTAGTGATTCAATGAAATGGTGTTATTAATAATTAAAAACAGTCTTTTTTTAGTTTTTCACACTCTGACAAGTAAAATCATTTGAATGCTTGGAACATTATTTTTCCATGTTTCCAAAGTGTGGTTCTAAATTACGTCGCCCGTCACCAATGGCCCTCTTGTAGCTATATTGCGATGATAATTTAAACCTAACCAGAAAAATGTATGTTTAACGACCAGACACTACCAAAGTCCTAAAATTTTTTCTCTGTTTAAAATGTTGTTGTTTTCCCCAATAATTATTTTAGTACTTGAAATTAAATTTCTGACATATTATTCTGTTTTAAAGAAAACACACCAGCCAAGCATTAATTTCCTAAAATTAATTAACACTTTTTGAGCATTTGTCTACCTGAAATCACTCTACAGCTCAAATTAAAAAAGCTACGGATTTCAAATTTGGTATACAAATTTCTAGTGTCTGTCAGACATCATAATAAGGTTTTTGAAGAAAATCTTGCTTGCCCAAATGAAATTTACCATATACTTTAAAGGTTTCAAAGTTATTGAAAATATCTTATACAACTCTGATTTAAAAAAAATTAGAATACTGGAAAAAAACATAGCCCTCGTGTAGCTCTAGTGGGACGATAATTCAAAACTAACCTGACCTTTCTAACATCTTTAAATTGTCTCTTCCAGCCATGAGCCAGCACCTAAGAAAAAGAGCAACAAACACAAGCGTAAACATGGAGCTGGTCACAAATCCTCCCACCACCGACCCTCTCCCTACCAGTGAACTTTTGGACTTCCAACCATATAGATCCTTACGCACTTATGTTGTAGATTTACCTTTATCTCCGGACTATATTGTGTTATTGTACCCACGTCTTATAAGTGTTTATTGAGTGTGCATTCAGATATAGACAATAAAATCCTTGGTTTTACTTCTCTTTTGTCAAGGACTCTTTTTCAGTACAGAGATTTATCACTTTGTAAGTGCTGTGGGACTGACTATAGATTCTTATGGGATACTTGTTTAAAAATTTTCTTTTGATTTTTACTTTGTTTCTCTAAAAAATATGAGTATTATTTGGTATATTATTGCAATTTTGGTGGTTTACCGCCTACACCAAATTCATTTAAACCTTGTAAATAGCAAATGAGCAGTCCAGGGGGAAATAACCTTCATTGACTTAATATCCTTCCATATAGGGTCAAGTGGGGCAAGTGTGATTGGGGGTAAGTGTGATAAACAGCTCTTGTAACTTTGAAAATCATTCTAAAAATCTGAAAGTTTGCAATATATAACATTATACCACTTATAATTAAACTAAAAAGAAATATTGACCTTATTTTTTGTTTAAAGAAAGTTTTGAGCTTTTGAATTTAAGTGCAACTGTCTTCTTTTTATGTGGGTTTTCCTATGTGGGGTAAGTGTGATAAAACAGCAATGGATTTTGAAATGCAAATTTTGTACACTAAAAATTGGAATTCAAGCATATATTTTTTTTTCTACATATGTATGTTTCTTATAATAATTCAATACCAATTTTAGGATTTGGAATTTACTTGAAGCAGAGAACGAATTTTCTTAATGAAAAATGCAGAAACCCTATCACACTTACCCCACTTGACCCTATCTGGACTCTTAGGCGACCATAACGAATCATTGTCTGAACTGGTGTAAGGAAACTGTTTTCTCACTTGGTTCTTCTTGCAGGGCAATTCTGAAATGCCTTGTACTGAGAGACAAACCAAGGAAGAAACCAGTTTCCTGTTGCCAATATCCGCCAAGCATTTGTGAAGATTCTTAGTCAATCAAGAATTTTTCCCCCTGGGCTCTTCAAATGTGAAGCATACATTGACATTTTATGTCATTAAGGTCTTCTTTAAAAAAAAAAAAGAAAAACAGTTAACCTATACATCTAAAGCTATTTTAGTTTTGTTTATAACAAGTGTATAATAACATAATAAACATGTTTTGTAAGTTGCAAAACTTTGAAAAGATTTTAATTTAATGTAAGGGAAAATGACACATTTACAACTTAGTAATTTTTTTTGTATGTGTTTAAGTATTTTATCTTGTATTGAGATTCATACAACTTTATATATTGTTTGAAAGTAAATATATTCTTTTAATTTTTTTCTTTCTGAGGGAAGGTAGACTTATAACCTATTTTGAAAAACTTTTTATTTTATATCTAAGTTTAGTTTTAGTTTGTTGTACTTATTGAAATCTTACTATTTGTGCAGTTGAATATTTGAATTTCATCATAAATGAAATTTTTGGTTTAAAAACCTGGAAAAGAATGTTTGATTTTTAAGAATATGTTTTGAATGGAGTAAAGTATGTCTTTAGTTTTGCCATTTATTAAAACCATTTAATCTGAAATCAAAATAGCTGTTCAATAGATTATTATTGTTTTTTTCTCCTAAACTAATAAATTAAACTCCAAAAAACTTCCTTTTGTAGTTTTTTTTTGTTTGATAATTGTCATTTTTTTGTTTGTATTATAACACAGGTAAAAACAAAGACAGTGTTTAATGATATGAACTAAACGTGAGTTATTTGGATAACAATTAAGTTTTTCAATAGTTTTTGTACCCCTGTGTTGACCCTATTGTCAATCTATATATGTGTTGGAGCAAAAGGGATTTTTTACCATAAAAATTAGTTATCAGTTAATTTGTTACCTAATTTTATTCCTACACAACAACTGGGCCTTAGCTTCTACCTTTTTCTTATAAATACTTTAAAATGATTTCTTTACAATAAAATATCTTTAAACATCCAACCTCTCATTTTAAGAATGAAATTATAGAATAAGTATGCTCTTTTATGCAAGGGTAGTTTTCCTTACATGGATACTGCTTGTTATGCAGTTAATTAATATATGGTAATGGCGAGACATTAAAAAAAGTCTCCGAATGGGGACCCATGTCTTCAGAAGATTAAAGAGCTTGTTACTAATTTGTTAGCCGCTATATTTAATTTATAACTACCTTCAATCTTTTTTCAACTTTTAATATACATTCTGTATTTTTACAGGGAAGAGTTGCTGTTCTTGCATTGAGCATAATGCTATCAGTCATGGTAGTATATCAATTGATCTTAGGTCTATTCCCATTTGCTCACTGCCAGATCAGGTTCTGACCTTGACATTAGACTGTCATACTTAATTCTGTAGCCTCATTGCCGTATGACCTTGTGAAACTCCAGCGTGACATTAATTCAACCAGACCATATTTTTCTATACAACATATAACTTGTTTACTTATTCATATTTCCTCTCAAGTAGAATTCTGTAACATTAACCAAAATATTGAAATCAAAAATATTTTATAGCTATAAAAATAACTCAAAACATGTATAAAATATTTTATTTTGACTAGGCAAGGTCGTTCCATCATTTTCGCTATCATAAAATTTTAAACTCTATATTCAGAATAGCACCCAATAACATTAAGCGGTATTACTAATAATTATTTACAAAAGCTGTCATGTATTTAAAATACTTCAACAAGAGGATTTACAAATACAATGGCATAGAAAACAAAACTAGTTTTTTTTGTTTCCAATTAAATTGGGATGATATAACATTGACTCGTACAAAATCAAAGTTAGTGGAAATAATCATCAATTTTTCTTTCATTCCTATTGTGTTTTATAAATTTTATTTTCTTTGGACTTGGTTTTTCATGTTTCACTTTCCTAAGAAAAGAAAAGTGTAAAAAGATAAATAAACATAAGGCAAAAGCACAAAAGCAATAACATTGACACCATGATACTAAATAATTAATAAAAAAAATTAATTTAAAAATATTATGAAACCATAAATAAAAATTCTTATTTTAAAACCAAAATAGTAATAATACTATAAGGAATTAAGTTTATCATATCATTAAAGAAAACTGCATTTAAGCAGATAAAACAATATTACTACAGTGGGCCGATAAACTACAGTAATTACAACAATGAACCAAGGGCTGTGGAACCCACTTGTTAAGGTGTTCACCTTGCATGCCTTAAGATCCCAGGTTGGGGTGCAAGCATTGTCAAAGTAACTGCCGACCTATAAACGGTCCATGTAGGCAAAAAGTCTGACGAATACACAGAGTAAAGGCAGTGTACATTAACCCTTTCAGTACCAGTGATGCCATTTGGCATCATCACTTTCAATATTTTTTTCAAATTTTTTATGTCCCGTTACGACATCCAAACACACATCATTCGATTCTTCACACTTTGCTCTATCAGACAATATTTTACTTTAATCTCAATATAAGTCAGAACTACTATTTTTTTTATTTTGAAAATAGTCAACAAGCGTTTCTCTTGAATTTTGATCAGTTCACTTCAGTTCTGCATATTTAAAACACAATTTAAACTATTTCGGTTAAAATAATTACTAAATTTTTTGTAATAATATGGTCAGATACCTTAAAATATATAACTCGGAAGTGTTTTTAGGTTACATATATATTTTTATTTTGTTGTTTTCCACAATTAAAAAATTTTGGCATTGATTCAAAAACCATATAAAAAATTTTAATGAATTTTTTTTTCTTGCGGAATTCGTATATTTGACCTAAAATAAGCTTATTTTGTGAATATCAGATGTTTCTGTAGTGTAGTATTTTTTTGGGACTGAAAGGGTTAAATATGCTTCAAATTGATTCCTGACGCTGTGTACGATCCTTAAAAGTTGCACTCGGTGCCTTCCCAGGTGTTGGCTCCTCACTTGACTTAAATTCTAAAGTGACTTTGTCCCTAGTAGTCCTCATGTATTTCTTGTGCAGGGATAATTCAACTCAACCTAAAACTTTTTACGAATAAAAAAGCATAAATAGTTGTAAGTTTATTGGTCTTTTCTTTCAGGTTAGGTTAGGTTTGAATTATCGTCGCACTAGAGCTACACGAGGGCTATTGGCGACGGGCGTCGTATTTTAGAACCACAGTCAGGTGACGAGCCAACACCTGAATAGGCACCCAACGCAACCGTTAAGGGCGACATCGTACGCAGCATTAGGACTTTGAAGGATATTTAACGTGCACTCCCTTACACGGGGTATTATTCGTCGGACATTTTTTGGCTGCACGGGCCGTTTATAGGTCGGCAGCTTTTTTGGCGATGCCCGGTCCCGAACCAGGGACCTTCCGCATGCTAAGCGAGTGCTTAACCGACTGGGCTCCCCAGCCCCTCTTTTCTTTCAGAAACATAACTTACTTCAGACTATGAGTCTCCTCAGCCAAAATTTCCTTGATGGTAGACCTATTCAGACAGTTATCAATATGGGAGTTAAAATCATCCAAATCCTTGCTACGCTGCCTGACATTGCACACCGGACACAAGTATTCAGATTTCTCTTCTTCCGGTAAAGTATCACATTTTTCAATGTGCACCACATCAGTTTCATTTGTTCTAGTAGAGGAAGTTGGCGGCGATTTCGAAGATTCAGGAATTCGTTTTAGGAAATCTTTTATTTTAACAGTGTGGCGCTCTGTGCTCCCAATGCTGTCTTCGTATACTAAATTGGCTATTCTTATACCTAGAAATTAAAAAGAAATATTTACCATTTCAAATACTTAGGAAAGAGGCAAAAATTGATAGTTGTTTCTCTGCATACATAACGTATTATTATTATAACTTAACTCCTCAAAATCTTATATTTTTAACCCCAATTAAACTTAATTTTTAAATTACCTTTTTGCACATCCTTAATATCACTTAGTACTTTAACATCGTAACTGCAACCTGTTGGCGACAAACAGTCGCCTAATCAATCGTTCCCACAGAACTTTCCTGAGTCATCTGCCTACACGTTTACCTTTTAAAACCTCTCTTATAATAAAATTTTAACTTCTGATTGGTCAGTCAGGGAGCGCTGGACATTGCTCGCCATTTTTGTATGCATTCTGTCCTCATCGACTTCAGACGACCAATTTATCTATTACCAATGTCTAGTAGCTAACTAAAGAAGACAAAATTTTATCTAAGTTTCCTCGTCGACTTATTTTACATATATATTTGATAAACAAATATGTTTTTTGAAATAAATATTAAAAAAAAACAGAATTAGGTTTGTTTAAGAAAAGATTACCTTAAAATCTCTCTTTTCCAAATTTCTATAAAAACTTGTTACTCATAAAATTTTGAAATTTATTGTTATTGTAAGAAAGACTGGTGCACAAAATGTGAGAAAAAGAATTGTCAATCAACCAAATATGACATTTAATATTGCTTTGAAAGAAATGGGAAAGTAAGTATTTTAATAAAAAATATTCTTTTAACATTAAATTATAAAAATAACTGAATACCTTTGTAAATTGTACATTGCTTGCTCTTTATACTCATACATTAACATTTTGTTCTGCCAGTAAGGTTTTCTACTGTTTTTTAAGAAGTAAATATTATGCTTTCTAATGCAAGTGATATTGGATTGATACACTACAAAACAGATAACTTTATTTAATAAAGATTGTTTTTCATCTCAATAACTGCATACATTAAGGTAAATGTTCTAGGAGCTCGATTACTAAATTTGAAGCACATACAGTGGTGGCCAAAAGTATGGACATTTTTTTTAACATTCATGTAATTTTGTGTGCTTGTAAAATATTTTTTTCACTTAAATACAAACGTTTATACATTAAATTGAAGGCAATTTAATCTAGAATTTAGTAATAAAAATATCCAAAAGATAGTAGTAGAATAGATTCTACAAGCACACAATGTTGAAAAACATCGAAAATTTACACACTTTTGGTCACAACTGTAGCTCTTTAAGTTCTACCTGTAGAGTGGTTTGAGACAGACAGAACGAAATTCGAAAACCACTTTTTTAGAATCAGCAATCTCTAAAGCATGAAGGAAAAAAAATTACTTTTTAAAATTTTTGACCCTATCGCAATACTTTCATTAACTTATATTACATAACTAGCAGTATGGTCCCGCCTTACTGGGAACCCGTTAACTTCGTATTGCTTCCTTTTAGAGGCATGCTTACTTGTGAAAATACACTCAAAATCAAAACAAAATTAAATTCGTGTTGGCGCATGTGCACTTAAAAAAGCAAACACTAATAGAGGATGAAGCAGCCTTAGGGCGAGCGCACATCTCAACCAAACTCAATCAATCAAACTAAAGCCCCCGTTTTGGCCCGGTCCATGTATTTTCAAGCCCTGTTATGGTCCCGCAATCCCACGTGGATGACGTTTTTTTAAAAACTAATTATATTAATTAAAAATCACAATCAAATATGAAAAAACTAAGCCTCAGGTGCACACGTAGGTATTAAAAGGAATCTATATTAAAAATTTCGAATTTTTTAGAGCAGTCTAAGTAGGTCTTTTGCAATCCACAGACAGACAGACAGACTCTTTCTTTTATTATTATAGATGGCTAATTGAAATTAAAAAAGGCCATACCCATCAGCCTTAATCGAAGAGGTTCTGGAGCCACTGCTGCCATTTCCAGATCCAGAAGTCTCTTGGCTGCCCCCAAAATGACGTCTTTGTCAGAAGTGTAACACGTCAGAGACTGATTCCTGGTGTGTGTTTGGAACTTTGTAGTTTTCAACTTTAGCACAACTACCTTTCCCTTGAAAAAAAGCAATTATACATTTCAAGCATACAAGTTAAATTGTTCATATGCTCATAAATGCAATTCCTTGAATTACAGACTTCGCGTTAATATAATATCTTACATAAACATAATGCAAAGGTTAAAAAAAACAATCTATTTTACTCTTTGAAATGTTTTTTTTTTATTGTTGAGTATGTTTCTTATCTCAGAATTTTTTGTTTGTTATTTCCTAACCTCCATTTGTTGTAAATAAATTAAGTAATGATTTTTCTTTCTCCTACATGATTATATAGGATCTAGCCCTACAAGGGCTGTAGAGCCAAATAGTCTTTTAACAGATGTACACCTTGTGTCCTAGAACTAAAACACATTTTAACTAACAAATTTTCAAGTATTTTAACTTTAAAATTAAATTATTTATGATAAAACATTAAGAAATGATTGATGATTTAATTGTGATTCAGGTGGAGGACAGTAACTTCTACAGCAAAAAAACATAATGAAAGTCTTATTACCGTTTTTGAATTAGAATTAATGTTAATTCATTTTTTATAGTTACGTAACTAATTTTAAAAAAATAAGCACTTCACTTTAAATTGTTTACCACCATATTGTGCATCTGTAGATCCTCCACTGCATCTACACAAATTTCTTCACACTTCTTATGCAGTTCTTCTCGATCACGGATTTCTTGGAATGTCCGTTCTGTTCCAATACTCTTCCTTACATATTCGCTATAAGTAATTAAGGACAAAACTAAGACTTAAGAAATAATAACTTACAAACTTAGTACCAAACTAACTTTGTAGTTTCTGTACCAAAAAATTTCGATGTAGTATGTAAAATACTACTAAATTTATGTTAATTTTAAAAAAAATTTCACTGCAAACGAAGAGTTAACCCTCTAACGCATACTGTTACCGTTTGGTAACAAGTAACATAACCTGCTTTATTCTATTAAATTAGAGCTCCTCCTAGACAAATCTGTGTTTTTTCATCTATTACATTTCATTTTAAAGTTTAGTTACTAATAATCCTCATAAATGACAGTAGTAAAAGTGTATATAAAGTTAAAGAGTGAGGTTATTAACTTATGTAAAATAACGTTTTTGGCAGTATTCAAAGAATAATAATATTAGTACTAAATACTAATAAAAAATTTTGAAAAATTAATCATAGTTAAAAAGGGTTATTTTGAAATATTTTTAGTAGTTTTCTAGACATTATTATCAAGATTGGAATTTTGCAGATGGTTTTTGTCAAATGGACATTTTTTTAAAAATTGAAATTATTTAAATTCTAATGCAGTTAAATTTTTTTTAGTATTTTTCCCATAATGTGTGAGTATTAGAGATACATATATATTTTTTGGGGATTAAAATAAAAATTCATGCATTAGAGGGTTTAACTCTTACCAGCCAAAAGTGTTGGTCAAACATATCACAGGGAGAGCAGCCAAATTTTTTGAAAAATAGTAGTAAAAATAGGAGTATTATCTTAAAAAAATAGGAAAAAATAGGAACATAAACCTACTAAAAAAGGAAAAAATAGGAATGACTTGATTTTTTTTTACAACAACCTTTAAATATCCATCAAAGTCCCAATGCTGCATACGATGTCCCCCTTAACGGTTGCTTTGGATGCCTACTCAGGTGTCGGAAATTAACAATTTTAATGACTCCAGGATTCCAAATTTAAATTTAAAAAAATCAATTCAAGCCATTATGAAATGTGATGTGCAATGCATTATCTTCTAAAATATATTGTATATTAAGTAAACAATTATTCATCTAAACCAAGTGTAAGTAAATAATAATCTGAATAAATAAAAAAAAAAGTAGCAAACATAACTACTCAACTGCTACACAAATCAATCCTTATGTAGCAGAATTAAGTAATTTTGTTAGGCAGCATAATATTTTGTTAGGCATATGCAAGTGCCAATTAATATAACTTAATAATACATCAACAAAATTCAAGCATTTTCCCAAAAAAAATTCAAGCACTCGAAATTTGCTAATAACATAAACATAACATCTGAAAATATGAAGCATGTATTAGCCGACCCCGCAGTCAAAAAAAAAAAAATGTCTAAAATTAGAAACCCCAGTTCGGCCGACGTAGGAAAGTAAGACAAAAAATAAATCTTTTAAGGGGTCACAGGAGTCTTAAAAATGTGCAAAGAAGATACTACAAAGCATAGTTTGATCTTTTATGTCATTTTTTAACTACTCAATAAATGAGTATAATTTTTTTATATGTAATTCTACAGGATTTATTTATTATTACACAAGTTTTAAAATTTATGAAACTTTAGCCAAAACTAAAATAAATGATATTAAATATGAAGCTATTTGAACACAGTGTGATTAGGCTTGTGCGGCAAATTGTGAGGTCAAAATTGAAAAAATGACCAAGAAAATGACTTTATATTGTACAAATATGTACAAACTAGGACTTATACCTAAATTCTCAGCTCAATTTTAAGTAGAAATTATTTTTAAAAAAAATTAAAATCAAAATTTTAAAAATTTTATTAATTTTTTTAGAAAAAAGTTCGTAAAATAATTTCTAATTAAAATTGAGCTGAGAATTTAGGTATAAGTCCTAGTTTGTACATATTTGTACAATATAAAGTCATTTTCTTGGTCATTTTTTAAATTTTGACCTCACAATTTGCCGCGCAAGCCTAATCACAATGTGTTAAAATAGCTTCATGTTTAATATCATTTATTTTAGTTTTGGCTAAAGTTTCATAATTTTTAAAACTTGTTTCATTATAAATAAATCTTGTAGAATTACATATAAAAAAATTATACTTATACATTGAGTAGTTAAAAAATAACATGAAAGATGAAACTGTGTTTTGTAGTACCTTCTTTGCACATTTTTAAGACTCCTATGACCCCTTAACGTTCAAAGTTGCTCTTGTGTTCACAAGGTCACGCCTCGCGAACGCTTGATCAGAAGAAAATATTCTGGTTGATCCTATTTGGCCTGAACCGGAGCTACAAAAGTAATCAGACACGCAGAACCAGATAACTGTCAATCATTACGAGGCAAGCGATTTTCTTGAAAATTACTAGACAGCAATATAAACTAATCAGGAAGCATATTGGACTGCAATTTTTTAACCAAATGGTTGGGTTTGAATTATCGTCGCACTAGAGCTACACGAGGGCTATTTTTGATCAAATGAAAATGATCCTTATCTAATGGGGGATTGCACTGATCGTTGGTCGATATTTGAAGACAGCTCAGTGTAATCTAATCGTAATTCATCCTTCAATTATAATAATCTTTTAAAACTTTATTAGCAAAATCTGTTGTTTAAACTTGTTATTTCTTAAAATCTAAGTATAGTTTTCATTGATATAGACCGAGAATAGAAGAAACAACTTGTTGACCATTTTTTCATAAAGAGTGCCCCCCCCCCCCCCCCACGTGAAAGCATGATGTTCCAATACCGTGGAATTTGACCTTGAGAGCCGACACTCCTTCGGCCATTATTTCCCGGGTGCCGAGAACAATCCCGATTAGAAAAATTTACGAATGCGGTGTGCACTGCGCTACGAAAACTCCGGACTTCAAACAAATATGAGAAAAATAGGAATTTAATAGGAAAAACAGGAAAAAAAGGAGGAGCATTAAAATAATAGGAAAAATAGGAATAATAGGAGCTCTGCGCTCCCTGATATCAGTGATGGCTTGGAGGGATTTTCCTCTCCCTTGCGTTACAATTGGATTGATGTTCCAAAATGGTGAGGGTTGAAGATAGCTGTGGCTGTTTGATAGGATTCAGATTCCTTTGTACAGTGTAACCATAGAGATCTTAATAAAAGTATTAGAGTGGAGGTCACGTGACCTATCTATGCTAACGACGGGACGAGCATGGGGGCCGCCATCTTAAAGTTCGAGACCAACTTTTTTAAGTGGAAATTGCTTAGAAAAAAATAATTAAATTCTAAAATATTTAAAAAATACTTTAAAAATACTAGCTGCATTTTGGAATAATTTTAGTGACTTTAAAAGAACTTGAAACGCTTTTCTAGTATTTTTATAATATTTAATTTGTAATTTCTCAGAATTAAATTTTATTTTTCGCGTATTCTTCTTCTCAATGTGACGGCGATGGCTTAAAGTTGCCAGGGTCGCTATCACATAAAGAAAAAGAATGCTAGGCAAAAAATAAAATTTAATTTTAAAATTACAAAATAAATATTATAAAAATACTAGAAAAGCGTTTCAAGTTCTTTTAAAGTCACTAAAAATATTCCAAAATGCAGCTAGTATTTTTATGGTATTTTTTTAATATTTTACACTTAAATTTATTTTTTTTCTAAGCACTTTCCACTAAAAAAGTTGGTCTTGAACTCTAAGATGGCGGCCCCCATGCTCGTCCCGTCGTTAGCATAGATAGGTCACGTGACCTCCACTCTAATACTTTTATTAAGATCTCTATGAGTGTAACCTGGTTATGCGCCATTCAAGGGATCGCAAAGTTTATCATGTTTTAAAAGAATAACATTTTTAACAAGGTTGAATATTAAGGGTAGTAAATCCCGTAAACTGCAGATTATGTACTCAGGTTATTAATTAAAGTTATAAAATGACATCTATTGAATAAATTTTAACCCTATGCACTATGATTAGTAGTAGTTTAATTTTTGCTTCTCCGGTCAATAATATTTTTGGGTGGGAAATGAACTTCAAATTTGTCGACTTTTTGCATCGTTTGTTGAATAAAATAAAATTTAAATAAAATTTCATTCAAAATTCTTGTTATAAGCAAGGTATTATACTATTAAATTCTATGTGCAATTTGGGGGACCAAACTTATATCCCGTTATAAAAGAGTTGTCGTTGTAACCCATTTTTGCTGTAGTTGACTTCATTGGGGACAGGTTTTAAAGCCTTGATCGATTGCAATTGTATGGCACTTGAAGACAGAAGAGGAGTCAGGGTTGTGTAGACAGACGGACACATTACAGTGATTAAAATACAAATCAAGTACAATACAAAAGATAGAAAGAGCACTAAGTGGTAGTTGTTAGAAACCTAAGTCTTATTATTCTTACCTTTTAACTGTTGTACGTCCTATGCCTTTTGCTACTCTCATGTAGAAATCGACTGACAATGGGGAGAAGAGACAAGCCACTATGTCTCGCTGGGACCACAGATCCGAACAAGTGTTGAGACCCAACGCATTCAGAATTTGACCTTGTACTGGTCCAATGCCATTTATCTGGAAAAAAAAGTAAATGAAACATATATTCTCCCCTGCAGAGCTTCTGTAGCCTAATGTGAATTATTCAAGCCAAAGAGGATTTCTGTGAAATATAACTTTCCAATTCTATCCCAACAATGTGTGTATTTTTTCATAAGGTTTTGAATGATAATATTTTTTGTGTTATGTTTTAGTTGATAGAAATCATTTAACATACATACACTTTAAAAAATATTGTGGAGGTTTTGAAAATGGTTGTTTGAACCCTTAAACTGGAACACTTAAAAAATATATCAATTTCCTTTGGATACCTATAACCAGTGCTGAAAGTGGGGGTAGACGAGGGGTGACGCATCAACCCTCTTTTCAAGAAAATGGCTATCCATCCCCCCACTTCTTATATATCTTCCTTATCTATAAATAACCCAATTTAACCCTCTAATGCATACTGTTACCGTTTGGTAACAAGTTACATAATCCACTTTATTCTGTTAAAGTAGACCTCCCCCTCGACAAAATTTGTGTTTTTTTCATCCATTACATTGCATTTTAAAGTTTTAGCTAATAATAACCCTCATAGATGACAGCAGTAAAAATGTATTCAAAATTAAAGAGTGAGGTTATTAACTGTTGCGTAATTACGTTTTTGGAAGTATTCAAAGTATAATAATATTAATACTAAATACAAATTAATTGTTTTGAAAAATTGATTGCAGTTAGAGAGGGTTATTTTGAAATATATTTAGTAGTTTTCTAGTCATTATTATCAAAATTGGAATTTTGTAGTTGGTTTTTGTAATATGAGAAAAAAAAATTAAAAATTGAAATTATTTAAATTCTAATGCAGCTAATTTTTTTTCAGTATTTTTCCCCATAATGTATCAGTATTAAAGATTCATATATATTTTTTCGGGATGAAAAAAAAATTCATGCATTAGAGGGTTAGCTGCATGCATATAAATAAAAAAAATAGCAAATTTACAACAACAACAAAAATCTTAAAAAACTTTTTTAACGTTTGCAAAAATAATAAAAATTACTTTTTTCACAGGGAGAGAAGTAACAAAAGACTTAACATCTTCAACTGTGGATTTCAATTGGAACTGACCATTTGGTTTATTCTGATCAGAGCAGACTTTAGCTAGCATCACATTGGGTGCAATACCTAATGGATAAAAAAAACCCATTACACTACAATTTATTTAAAAGTAACATTTCGATGAAATATGATAGATAAATTTCTCAGTTGGCAAATTTTTTGTAAAACTTTTAATAGAGAAAAAAATGGCTATCAAAGTAAAAATATGTTTACAAAATAAAATTCTATGAAAATAACTGTGCTTTTAATATAAATATTTGGTTAAATTAGTGCAGATAATCTAAAATAAGGATTAATAGTGAAATATGGAAAAGTTCATATGAATCACTGGAACTACTACAAGGCTAACAAGTTACATTTCCCAAGGACTTAGTTATTTTAAAATTAATATATTAAATAAATTATCATTAAACGGTGTACAATTTTTCTTGGGGATTAATAAATTAGTAAAAAAAATAATACCAAAAACAGTATTTATTGCAAAATCAAAGCAATTTAATAAAAAGTCAAAAATTGTGTGCCTTAAAATAGTCCTTCTAACTAAAACACAAGCTTAATAATCCCTTTTCCCCTACCCCTTCGTGTGGTTTCTCACGAAACTGCTGTTGCATTGCTGTTCTAAACCTACTTTGTTTGAGGCTCTTCAGTGAGGTTAATTCGTGATTGCTTTTTACCCAAACCAAACCTAAGTAGGGTGGGGGAAAAACGAAAGCAGATGCTTACTTGTTTTCCGGAAAACCAAACATGGAGGTAGGGGAAGAAAGGGATTTTGGAGCTTGTGTTGTGATTGTAAGGACTATAAAGTGCAGACTTTAGATCTGAACCCCACTGGCAATTTCTAAAATAAATGCTCATAATTGTTCGAAAAGTAGGTCCTTATTATTTTATAATTCAGGCAGGGTAGGGTTACCAGAAATCCGTATTTAACAGGACACGTCCATGTTTAGGCTCTGTCCTGCTGTCCGTATTTTTTTTAAAAAATTCCTAAATGTCAGCATTTTTGAAAATTTTGAAGATCTTTAAAGAAATTTGTATACATTTCAAAGTGTGATAGTTTACTTTTTTAGTTTACTCCAAAACGTGTTTCATAAATTGCTCTAAATTACAAGGCATTTAGTTAGCTGTGTTGGTTCTGTATAAAAATATGCTAATAAAAAAGTTTAAATAATATATTGTAATAATGTTTAATGTGCTAATAATAATGTTTAAATAATATAATGAACATAATAATGTTTAATATGCTAATAACAAGGTTTTGTCTAAATTTTAAATGTGCCCTTTTTTCCAGCTTTTTATAAGTAAGTGTCCTGTTTCCTTTTTGACCTGATAACCCTAATGCAGGGAAAAAAAACTTGGAGTTTTCAATAAACCAAACCATAAGCTGAATATTTTGGTTATCAGGACTTAATTTCTTAAATAATATAATAATTGATATCAATAAATAGGTTTATAAAATATACCTGCACTTGCAGTGAGTCCTGTGGCCTTAAAGATTTTTTCCCTTATTTCATTAACAATGTCGTATGCCAAACAATCTCTTTCTTCCCTAGTTATTGGTACAGAACAACCAGTACAGGCCAACCATCTTTCAATCACTGAGTTTTCTTGGCTATTCACAGGGTTACAAGTCTGCTTTAATTTCTTCAAGTGGCTACAATATTTTAAATAAAATTTAAATGACCAGTACACTGTTTTTTAATGAAATAAAAAAAAAAAGTGCAACATGTATAATGTACACACAAAAATAAATTAATTAAAAATTCTGTTAAGTTTGCCTGATTTTGAAAAGCCATTAAGGATTATTTATTTTGAAAACATATTAACCTAAACAAAAGCTAAAAGAATGTATAAAAAACTAACATTTATATACAATATCTTAAGAGGAATAAACATTTAAAGAAAATAAAAATCATTCTAGTGGCTAATATTGCTTAAAAAATCTTTGTTTTGTGCTTAATTTAACAAAAGGTTTTGATCATTTGACAAAACTGTATGATATATAATTCATACAAATTTTAGGCCACAAAAATTGATTTTAAAAGAAAATATGAGCACTATAATAGCTAAATTTTTATGCTTGTTCTATGCTTTTTTGCAGGATTTTACTAAAATTGTTTTTGAAACCATACGCAAGTTAAATTAATAAAAAATGACAATGCTAAATTTGTTTTATAAAGTTAAAATGTTAAAGTTTTAAGTAATTGCACATACCCAGTATGCGAATCATGATCAACTACAGAAGAATCTTCAGAGTCACTATTAGAAACACTGAGCTTTCTTTTTTTACAATTTTGGTTTAAATGGCTCGACTGTAGCGCCATTGTTAGACACTTGTCTTCAATACTGAAGATTTCAGACGCAGAACCACCGTCAATATTAGAGTTTTTACAAGTTTCTGTTAATGAGAAATAAGTACTTTTTAAATAAAAGAACAGATAAAAATGGAAAAAAATTGGTGAATGTACATTAAAATTTCATGCATTTTACTATTCCAATGCTTTATAACAGAGATAGAATTCAGTAAAATGTCTACAATAAATAATCGATCAGTAGATAAAATTAGCTTTTAAAATGGTAGTAAAATTAAAATATACATAAAGTGTCTTACTTTTCACAGATGCTTAGGATGTTTATAGTTATCGTTTTAATAGCTACACAACAGATAACAAAAAGAATTTTTAAAGAAATAGTTTATCAGTAGGAAGATGCTCAAAATCACTTTTTTTCTTGTACATAAAGTGTCTTACTTTTTACAGGTGCTTAGGATGTTTATAGTTATGATTTCAATAGCTACACAACTGATACAAAAATAAGAACTTTTAAAGAAATAGTTTATCAGTAGGAAAATTCTCAAAATAAATGTTTCATGTGCCATTTTATTTTTAATTGTAAGCTTTTAGAAACTTCAGCAATAATCTAATCTTACCAACCTCTCCCACAGTTCTGGTGATGAATTCTTCTCTTGTGTTCTTTTTTAACATAGTCAGTGAGATCGAGGTACATCTCATCCAAGCTTGCTGCGCATAGGTTAGGATCATAGGGTAGCACGACTTCCACGACTTTGTTGCTTATTTCCTTGTAGCGTTTGAAATGGCATGGCACAACAGTGAGTTGTGGGCAAAGTTTTTTGCCGATGAATCCAGGCATCGCTGCACGAACACCGAATCTTCGAGCCTCATAATTGGATGTCGACTGTAAAGAATTTGCGTCATTAAAAATGTACATCATTTTATCTTTTTAAATTTAGACTTGTTAAGTGTTACAATTATTTAATAATTAAGAAGAAAAAAATCTGATACTTAAAACACGTCCTTGTAAATTCCATTGGTATACTAAGTTACAACTTACAATTTTGGATCCCAAAAGAAATTTTGACGAATTCAAGAGATTGTTAAAGATTTGCAATTTTAAGATGATTAATTTCAACAAGATCTTTAAAAACCAACTTAAGAAATTGATAGCAATATTTGAAAAAAAAAGTTATAATAATTAAGACTAAATTTATTTTAAAAGTTACAAAATTGTTAAGATTTAGTTTCATTTTGCAACTAGCAATCGTTAGTTTTAAATGATGCCACTCACAGATCAAGACATATTGTAATCAAAGACACCGTTTTGAAAACATGATTTTAGAGATTTCGCCAAGCTCCTAAAGTTGACGGGACTAGGAATAACTACTCACCAACATGGAAGCTGACCCAACTGCCATGGGTTTCCCCTTCAAATCCGGGTTGTCCAGCATCTCTACAGCTGCGAAAAACGCATCCATGTCGATGTGAACAATATTGTGTGACAGATCTCTCTGAGCCTCTAAAACTTCTCCCAATGCATCCATCTAAATAAAAGAAATGCAATGGATGAAATGAACAATATAAATTTCAGAATACATTATAATTCTATTTTAGCTTAGGTTAGGTTTGAATTATCCTTGCACTAGAGCTACACGAGGGCTATTGGCGACGGGCGTCGTATTTTAGAACCACAGTCAAGTGACGAGTCGACCCCTGAATAGGTACCCAACGCAACCGTTTAGGACGACATTGTACGCAGTGTTAGGACTTTGGAGCCTATTTAATGTGCACTCCCCTACACAGGGTTATATTCGTCGGACATTTTTGGGCGGCACGGGCCGTTTATAGGTCAGCAGTTATTTTGGCGATGCCTGATAACTGCCGACCTAGGTACCACAGTTTCGACCAGAACCTGTAACCTTTGGCATGCAAGGCGAGTGCCTAACCGACTGGGCTCCCCAGCCCCTACTATTTTTTTGGTAATTCAGATTTCTAAGAAAGTAACTGTAACTTAGGTACTTTCAGGGGTAATGAAGTAATGCAAAATTTTGCTACTTTTCCTTTCACACGCCACTCTACACCAACCTCATGTTTAGAAGATAAAAAATTTTTACTCTACATTTAAAAAAAAATAATTTTACTTGCAGTGTTTCATTTCTGCTTATGTTTCTTTAATCTTGGTTCTCTTTGAGAAATGGCATAAAGGTTAGTTTGAAATTTTTTTTATAACTTGAAATTTAAAAGTAGGTAATTATAATTAGTTACTTTTCATATTGACTCACCAAAATAAGTTTTTTTAGGATTGTGCTTTCAATAACGCTCTGAAAATTACTCAGAAAACATTTGACAACAAAAATAAATAAGATTACTAGAAATAATAAAATACAAGAAAAGAAAAAAAAAGGGGGGGGGGGAGTGCGAGGGAAACACTTGAAGTAAGACTGGACTGAAACACTTGTTTAAATTTTCAACAGAACAACTAAATAGTGTGAAGTGTTAAAGTATAAATTAGAATTATATGTTGTTTCCAACAAATTTTGTTGTTCAGATGTTTAATCTTGACTTCTTCTCTATTATGGCTAATTCCATTCGTGACAGACAAGACATAAGACAACTTTCTTGGCTCTTAAAAAGTACTAAATGTTAATTGACTGTTAAAAAATTACCATGGGGTGATGCAAATAAAGGTCTTCATTATAAAAAACGTTAAAATTTTAATTCAAGAGAAAATACTTAAAATTAATTGGGTTAAAACATGCCGTGACTGACATGACAAAATTGAGACACAGATTTTGAGTGACTTTATATTATTACCATTTGCTCTGGTATGCATTTCAAGTCTAGAATTTTTTTGGAATCAATACAAGATTCAGATGTGCCAACCAGAAAGAAAAAAATTAAGAAATTTAAAAAATAGTAAAATATTCTAAATATTTATTAGCGTGACTGACATGACAAATGTGACAGACATGACAAAGTTTTGATGTTCTATATTTAACTCAAATTTTAAATTTAATGTTCGAATTTTTATGAACTGTTTTTTTAGGTGTAAAAAGAGAAAATAAAGTGTCAAGAATTTTTGCCGAGTAGATTTTGTTTAAAAATAAAAAAGTTGAAATTTAAAAAATGTCCATGGCGCATTTTCGTGGAATCAACCTTATAAATGATAGTTACGCTCACAAAACTACTTTAATTTAAAATTACCTTTTGAAGAGCAGCCTTTCTTTCCCCTTGCGTTAGTTTGCCCAAAGCCTCCTTCAGTTGTTTTACTTTAGAATCAATGGAACCCTGACGTTTCTCTTGGAAGGCAAAAAACGGAGTTCCACGAGATGCTTCCAAAATAACTTTGTTGATCGCTTCTTTGTCCAATCCTTGCATTCCAGCTTTGCCATCGTTTAGTCGAATCGTTCCAACACCTAGCACGATAAGTAGGCAAGTGCAGAAACAAGTTATATTTAGATAAAACCTCCAAGACCAATTTTGCATTACCCATTTTTGTTTTAAACCACTCAATTATTTGAGAACAAAAGTAAGTTACAGTATATTTTGTGTGTGAATCGTTACGGAAAGAGATACCTGGGTTAGAGAAACATGACATGTAATTTTAACACAACATGGTAACACAACAGATATTGCTCCGAAACACCAAAATATATTTTTAAAAAACTTTTTTTTTTGGTCCCTGACCCTTTGGAGCTTATGGGTCCAGGTTTGAATCCCGTTAAGGCATGAATGTTTGTGTTTGTCGAGTATATGCGGGGTACATGCTAGTTAAATGTGTTGGGTCAGAAAGTCCTGTGGGAGGTTATTGCACAGTTTCCCACAGGTACAGGTCCCTGGAGACTATTTCCCTCCCCTTTATTTATATTTTCTATATTGTGGAGGTAGCGTGCGATAGATGGCAGCATCTGTCGTGTATGTATGTTGTGTCCATCTTACTTGACGAAGGTTTATAAGCGGGTATCTGACCAAGCACACAAACCTGAAAATATATGTCAACCAACCAACCTATTTAAGTTTAGGGGGATAATTATTTACAAAAACTCCTTTCTATCCCACCCCTTTTACACAGACTAGTTAGATACTAAAAAAAAAACACTCCTTTACTAACTATTAACAGTGAAAAGTAATGGGCATGTTTCAGGTATAAGAAGCAACAGAAATGCTGAAAATTAAAACAAATTCTTTCTGGGGCCTCCATTGGGGAATCAAAATCACGTGGGAACAGCACACCAATTGAAAAAATTATGTAATGAAAGCCGAGAGAAATACATCATCTGAAACAAGCCAATTTCCAGAATTAGGTTGGTTGGTGAATTTTAATAAGTGTCCAACAAAAAAAAAATGACATTTTGTTCGGCAAAATGTTTTCTTTCACCCTTTATTTTTTCTTTTAATTCTTATTGGCTTGATAACTTGAAGTTTTAACAGCAACGATTTTATTATAAGGCAAGACAAACGTTTGCTATAAAGGGGTGAAAAGTAGCAGAACTTCAATCATCAAATCAGACGCTTCCTGGATTAATGGTAAATGCGCTATAGCATATTTATGATTCACTGTACTGTAAAGAAATATTAAAGGGCTAGAAGCCAAATGATGAAATTATTAACATGCTGGCTTTTGATAAATAAGTTGCTACAATTATACTTTTTTTATGAGGCATATGTCAATAATTTTAAAATTAAAAAAATGTGTTTGAAAGGAACTAATTGGATTGAAGCTGCCCCTTAGAACAGCTACCACATAAAATTGGTGCATCTAACAAATGCGAAAAAAAAAAACCCCTTAGTTCAATACTAAACTTTTAAACATAAAAAAATGAACTTTTTTTTGAAAATTGAATTATATCCCTCACTCTTAAAAGCAAAACATTTCATATTAACAATCCACCATTGAAACTATGTATTATTCAAAACGTAACTAAACGAATGAACAAAATGGTTTTAAAATAAAAAAAAAAATTTGACAGAAACTTAAAGTTATAACGATTTGTATAAATAATTGATATTCCGTGTCCAAAAAAAAAGGTGGGAAAATAAATTAAAATGTACCTTGGTCATTTACAGATAAGGAGGAATTCTGTGCTTCCATTTTAAATTATACTTATTATATAAATAAGAATCGAAGCTATAATATATCATTATCCATTTCTTACAAGGAGGAAATGTTTGAATGATTTAAACTGAAGTATTTATTAAACCGCGCCTAAAACAACGAATCAAATTTTTTTTAAAAAAATTGCATCTCGCAGCGCAATATTTATTTTGCTTACTGGTGTTTAATATTCCTCTTTCAGGTGTTGAGCGATAATATAAATTCTTTTCCGAGCCGTGTTTGAAGGCATTTTCACATGGTATTCTTTGTGCACGGAACTGCTCGGACAGGGTTGTCCACCTACAAAGATTCTGACGTCACACGTTCTTGAAGGGGTTGTTGTGAATGATACTTATCGCTAGTCTTGGCACATTTTTTCAATTTTCAATATTTTTACAAATTTCTATCACGGAATTGGTTCAGTAGCGTAGCCAGGATTGTTCCAAGGGGAGGGTTACAAAATGTTTAAGTTGCCGACTTGGTTTAAAGGAAACTTCATTATAATAATTATGAATGTAGCAGGGATCGGAGTAACGCGTTACTTGTAACGCCGTTACTAGTAACAGTTACTTTTTTTAGGTAACGCCCAGTAACGCCGTTACATTTTCCAAAAAGTAACTGTAAATGTAACTTAGTTACTTTTAGCGGTAACGAAGTAACGAAAAATTTCGTTACTTTTCCGTTACTTTACGAATTCTGCCAGATGCCAATTTTGAAAGTCACTATCCTAAGAATTGAACATTTCGCGTTCCCGAAACACGAGATTTTCTTGGGAGTCAACTCTCTTAGAGGAATGTCACAGATGACCCCATGACCACGTGTTTTCCCACTGGGGGAAAACGGATGTGGGGGTTTGCTTCCTGTGGGGCGATGGACTTCATCAGAGAGAAGATATGGGGATGGACTGGACTTGACTTTGGAACGCGAGACGCGTTGGTGGTGTGACGAGTCGTCTCCCGAACTCACTCATGAAATAATATGATTTAATTCTGTAAATATTAGCTGTAACTTGTAACTTTAATTACTATAATAAAATAAATAACGCTACCAATTGACCATCCTTGCACTGCGTTACAGCTAGTATTTTGACCATCATTGACCACTACCTTACAAAGACGTGACACCTGTTACTAACTAGAAAGCGCGGGAGCGGGATTGTCGAACTTAAAAGCCCTGAAAACTTCAAAAGTTTGAAGTGTATTTCACCTCTATTTTTTTTAATAAAGTAAATGATATTTTGGTTCAAAAATTAATTAATGTAGCCAAAATGTCCAAAATATTACTAAATTCTTGCAAAATAAATCGCGTATTTTGATAAGTCATCACTAATCTTGATAAATAGGTAAGTGACGATTTGTTATAGTTTATGTAATTATTCACTAACTGTATTTTCTAATTGTTATCATTTTTGCTTGTCATTTCTAGTAGCTATATTATGCGAAGCTTGTTTGTTAGTCACCATTTTTTTTTTAAATAGGCAGCCTTAGAATTTTTTTTGCCCAAAACGTGAAATTTTTTGCTAACATATATAAATCAGTAACTTTTATCCTCATAAACTTTATTATACATCAGTAACTTTAATCCGAAATAAGTGTTCAAGCTTGCTTATTAATAGTTGCCATATGTTTAAGTTTATCATTAATGAAGAAATTTGACTTCGTATGATAAAATTATTTTTTTAATAAATAATTTAATTTTAAATTAATAAGTTAAAATTAATAATTTTAATTTATTAGTACTAGTTAGGCAAATTAATGAATGTTATTAGTTATAACTAATTTCGTTTTAAACAGATAATTATAATGAGTTATAATTATTAATATTCATTAATTAGCATTTTCAGTTAAAAACTACATTGATAATTATTATAATGAAGTTTTCTTTAAACCGAATCGGCAACTCCAAAATTTTGTAAAGTAACTGTACCGTTACTTTTTTTGAAAAGTAACTGTAACTAGTTACTTTTCAACAAAAGTAACTGTAACTGTAACAGAGTTACATTTTTAGCAAAGTAACTGTAACAGAGTTACTTTTAAAAAGTAACTTTCCGATCCCTGGAATGTAGTTTTTTAATTGAAAATGCCAAAAAAGTAATATTAATAATTATAACTAATTATAATTATCTGTTTAAAACAAAGTTGGTTATAATTAATAACATTCATTAATTTGTATAACTAAGTACAATAATATTAAATTATTAATTTTAACATATTAATTAAAAATTAAATTATTTATTACAAATAAAATAAATTTTATCATAAGAAGTCAAATTTCTTCATTAATGATGAACTTAAACACACGATAACTATTAATAAACACGCTTGAAACTTATTCCG
Source organism: Hylyphantes graminicola (assembly GCA_023701765.1). Lineage (NCBI taxonomy): Eukaryota > Metazoa > Arthropoda > Arachnida > Araneae > Linyphiidae > Hylyphantes > Hylyphantes graminicola. The sequence continues at coordinate 18,249,642 of CM043115.1, forward strand.
GATTAAAGTTACTATTGTATTACAAAGTTAATGAGGATTTAAGTTACTGATTTATATAAGTTAACAAAAAAAAATTGACGTTTTGGGTAAATAAATCTATGGCTGCCTATTTAAAAAACATTTTTAACTAACAAACAAGATTCGCATCATATAGCTACTACATATGACATGCAAAAATGATAACAATTATAATAAGTACAAATAATGAATAATTATATAAAATATTATCTAACATATCGTCACTTACCTAAATATCGTGATTTGTGAAGACTTATCAAAATACGCGATTTATTTTGCAAAAATTGAGTAATATTTTGGTTACATTAATTTTTGAACCAAAATATCATTTATTTTATAAAAATAGAGGTGAAATACACTTAAACTATTGAAGTTTTCTAGGGCTTTTAAGTTCGACAATGAATGACAAGTACAGAAGGAGCAGCCTTGTATATCTATGTGTTTATTTTGCAAAAGACACGCTGCCCCGCGCTTTCTAGTTAGTTACAGAGAGACAAGTTTATTGGCTATTAGCTAAGAGAAGGGGGTAGGGGTGAGCGTGTTGGGTGAGCATCCTACAAGAAAATTCCAAGAAAAACAAGACGTGTTTTCTGCGAGGAATGCGGATAGTGCCAGTGCCCTTTTGCTACAAGTGTAAATGGAAAGTTGTCAATAGCGCGGGAAATCCAGAAATAGATAAGAGACTAAAAGGATCCTCTATCCGAATGGGGGACAATTAGGAAATGACCCCACCGGAAATGATGGGGGGAAAATCTCCATTCTGAGATGGTCGCTCATGCTCTAAAAAAAAAAAAAAAAAAAAAAAAAAAAAACTGTTTGTTTGCCTTCTGCCCAGAGAACGGAATTTCACGTGATCTACGGAAAAGTAATTAACTGGCTATTTTTTTAATGAAATATCAAAGATATAACAATTATTGAAAAAAACTGTGACAAATCAAAAATACCATATATTACAGAAAAATAGCTTTACAGTATTTCTTTTGTGTTCTTATTACATTCGAAATACAACGGAAAAAGACAAAATTGGGAAGCAGTGTGCAGTGTGATTTTGTAACACTCATTTAACACAACATTTTGCGACATTAAAACTGCAAGTTGTCCTACCATTTGAATTGTCCACCTGTTTGCAATAATACTGACAAATGTTACAAAATTAATCAAACTCTTAAGCCCATTTCACACCTTGTCACAACTACTTGCAACTGCCATAGGACACCGTGCATTAAAAAGTTGCACTCAAGTCGTGAGATTTTTTCGTGCGAGCACGAAAAAAGCTGAGTACGAAAAAATCTCAGTTGCATGTACCCTTAGCCAATCAGCACTCAGTATTTCTTTGGCTGCATTGTAGAGAATTAGACTTCGCCAACTGATTGTTTGTTTATTTCTTCCCAAGTACCCGTGTGACGTCGAATATGACGTGATTTTTTGGTCATAAAATGCCCTTAAATTGACGTCATATTTTTGGTGACAATGTCCATTTTGAAGACGTGATATTCGACGTCAAATAATGACGTTAATCTGACGTGAATAAATGACTCTTTTGTGACCACATGACGTGAACTTTTCGTTATCAAATAACGCGAATTTCACGTGACAAGTGGACGTGATTCTCACGTGAAAGGTGGACGTGATTCTCACGTGACAAGTGGGCGTGAATCTCACGTGACAAGTACGACACGATTTTCACGTGATCAATTGACGTTAATTTTAAGTGACCTAACGTCGTGATTTTCACGTGGTCAAATGACGTTAATTTTACGGGACCATGTGACGCTATTTTCACGTGATCAAATGACATTAATTTCACGTGACTATATGACGCGATTCTTTTTTTTTTTTATTTCTATGTATTTTCAGTCATGGTGTAAAACAAAAATTGGTTTAAAATATTATACTTTTTTTTTGAGTTACAGAAATATACAATCATTTTCAAAATATACTGTCCTTTAAAAGAATTTTCTAAATTAATGACTTAACATGGTATTCATAAGTCATGAATTAAAAAAAATCTTTTACTACTTATTTTGAAAAAGATATTTTTCATAACTTCAGGATATTCCATAATATTTTAAACAATTTTGTATTTTACACCATGATTGAGATTGCATAGAAATAAGATGAGAACAGAAAACTGAATTTCAAAAACTATTTAGTACATAATTAAGAATTTTAAAATAAGAGTCAATTTTGACTTCAAAACTGTTATTTTAGATAGTATTATTATAAAGCCTATATAGTAATATAAAACACATAATTATTTAAGTGTCACCCTGAACATTCAGAACTGCAGTTTGGCAATTTTTTAAAGCTTGATATTTTAAATAAATACAAAATCATTTAGAAACAAAACATTTTTATTTGAAAAAAAAATTTCAATAATAAACAATTGAACTGCTGACTGATAACTTGAACAGATAACTGCTTCCATAACCAGATTTTCAAGCAAAAACTGAAAAAGAAAAAATAACATGTAAATACATTATAAAAACTTTAAATATTTATTCCCAGCTAATATTTTTTCCACATAATAACCGTGTCCATTTAAAATATATGTATAGTCGAACATTTAAATGATTATAAATTTACAGGGTATTTTTCAATATTTTCTATACTTTCATAAAAAAATTCAATAACTTTGCTTTTAAATTTTAAAAATGGAAAAGTTTATTTTTATCACCACAAAGTATACACTGCGATCCAAAAGTTTAGACAATGACGTTTTTTAAAATTTAGATTTGTGAAATTAGAATATCAAAACATCCCTATATATATTAAGGAAGTATTTTGAAATGCTATAATTGAAACATAATTGCTTGATTTGCTATAACAATTTTTAGTTTCATAAAATAAAATTTTGTATGGTCCCAAAAGTTTAGACACAAATACAAGATTATGCTAATTTAATGTACAAAATTGCCTAATTTTGCATTTTTACTGTTGAATTATATAATTTGTAAGTGATAAATTTAAAAAAAAAACTATATCCGGTGAACTAAGCAGATTTTATAACGATATTGGTTCAATTTTACACCCAAACAGACAATTAAGATATATTAAACCTTTATTCAAATCCCATTTGCTTCAAATTTGCAATTTAACATATCTAAATACGAACCAAATGAATACCAGTCCATCACCTTAAAGTTTTGCAACGAATTCGTGGATTTAGGGACATGCATTGACTAATTTTCTTGATGAAAAGTGCAATCTTTCCCATATAAAATCACAAAATAGCGACATATCATTCTATTTTGCACTTAAGTACAATGCAGAGATAGTCACCTCTTCAAAAACGACAAAAAAAGTAGGAAATTTTAACGCAAGTTCACTCCACACAATTACGAAAGTTCCTTCTTCATACTAAAATTTGAAGTTTCTTGAGAAAAACCGGTTTCTTTGAACCGGTTACAATTTAACAGGTCTCTTTAGTGCTGTTTAAACACGTTCGGTTTAACCGAATATTGAAAAATATGCTTTTGAAAACACCGGTTTTCCCCCTCAAAAACTCTAGCATCAAAGGGTAGTTTGTAATGGTGTAGAGTGAATTTACTTTGGAATAACCGAATTTTTTTTGGTGTTTTTGAAGAGGTGACTATCTCTGCATTGTACTAAAGTGCAAAAAAAAAAAAAAAAAAAAAAAATCCCAGACTCTCCAAGATCAATTGCAGTGGCGGCCTTTCGCTTAGAGACTGGACATGATTGCCTTGCTAAACATCTATACAGAATCGGTGTGTATAACAGTCCTTTGTGTACTCTGTGCAATCAGAACAGTGAAATGGACAAGGGGCATCTACTAAATTGTTCTTCATTGAATGGAAAAAACTTGTACAATAGATATTGGCAGGCTAGGGAGAGGATGCAATTGACATCCTAAGACTGATTTTCTTTTATGTTTGCTTTTAGTTGCAGTGGTCTTGTATGTTTGCATTCAGTTTCGTATTAGTTTTGTATTTAGTTGCATTAGTTTTGTATTTAGTTGCATTTGTTTTGTATTTAGTTTTTGTATGTTTTCATCAGTTATTCTTTGTTTAGTTTATGTTTTTGCTCCAATCCCATGCTTCGGCATGGGGGCCAATGATGTAAAATCAAGTGCTTTTGCAATAAAAAAATAAAATAAAAAAAAACTAAAGTGCAAAAAAGAATAATCTGTTGCTACTTTGTGATTTTATATGGGAAATACTGCACTTTTCATCAAGAAAATCAATCAATGACTGTCTATAAGTCTACGAATTCGTGGCAAAACTTTAAGTTGATGGGCTGGTATTCATTCGGTTCGTATTTAGATATGTTAAATTGTAAATTTGAAGTAAATATGATTTGAATAAAGATTTAAAGTGACAATAATGTCTTTTTGGTGTAAAATTGTACTAATATCGTTATTAAATTTGTTTAATTCACCGGATATCGTATTTCTTTAATTTATCATATAAAAAAATATATGATTCATCAATAAAAATGCAAAATTAGGTCATTATGTACTTAAAATTAGCATAATCTCGTATTAGTGTCTAAACTTTTGGGACTATACAAAATTTTATTTTATGAAAAAAAAATTTGTTATAGCAAATCAAGCTATTATATTTCAATTATAGCATTTCAAAATACTTCCTTAATATATATAGGGATGTTTTGAAATTCTACTCTCCCAATTCTAAATTTTACAGCTAAAAAAACGTCATTGTCTAAACTTTTGGATCGCAGTGTAATTAACACAAAATAAATAGAAAATATTAGAGTACTATTAACTGACATAAAATTCAATGAATATTCAAGGAATTTAACCGGGAAAATTTGTAAGGTAGGGGGGCTGAGGGGAAATGGTGGCAGGGGGAAAATGAGGGTATGTTACAAATATACATTTTTCCACTATAGATTAAATTTTTTTACACTTTTTCTTTGAAATATTATTTTTAGAGGATCTCTAACTACTTTTATTTGGTTTTGAGAATCTGGCGACACCATTAATTCATTCAAATTCTTGTTCTTAAGTTAATTTTGTTTCAGCTGTTAAGAATTCACTTGTAAAAACTTTGTTCTATTTTTTCTATAAAAAATGCTGTGCTCTTAGGCATTGTTACATTCAATAGCCACATTCTCAAAGAGTATTTCTGCAAAAATAGCTAGGAAAAATTCGAATTTTAAATTTTTTAATGCAGAGGGGTAAAGTGGTGGTATGGTTAGGTTTAGCAATGCATGCAAGATGTAATGGAATTTTGGTCGTGAAGGAACTTTAGATTATATTGGAGTATATTTTTTAAAAGCCATTTTAATGTAATTAAAATGTACAGTGTTATTAAAAAACTCATTTAATACGATTTTTTTAAAATTTAATTTCACATATTAAGTTTAACAATGAACATTTAAGAATATGCCCAGAAGACATGCCATGTGTAATATTTATATTTGCAATTAATTTACTAAATGATCCAAACTAGAACTTATGTTGTAAAGTACTTAACTGAATCAACGCTGTAAAACTATTAATCATTTCCAGAAATATACAATAAAGATTATTTTGTAAAGTTCAGTGCAATCTGTACAGTATAGTTTTACAGGAGTCTCAAGAGGACCATACTCTTTTGAATAAATATTCTATTTTTCTACTATTATTGTCTTTAAAAGTTAGCTTTTCTTCAATAAAAGTGAAGAGGAATAAATAAGGAATTATTTTGTTTCAATTTGATCTTTGGATTTTTGATATCATATTTTTAAATTTGAGATCATTTTCCACCAGGGTGGGAGAAAATGAGGGTATGAAACTGAGTTCCCTAAATTGCCAGATATTAAAGCATATAGTTTGAAAAAATTAAAAATACCTATATATTTGAAATATAAACAGTTCAAATGTATATTTTCAAAAAAAATTCCATGAAAATTAGTTTAATGTAATGATTTAGAAAATGCTTGATTTTACCCCCATATCCCCCCCCCCCCCCCCCATTTGATTTATGGTCCATTTTTATGTTTTAGGTCTGGAGTTCAACCTTTTTGCACATGCATACCGCTTGACTTTTTGAGAAATTTTGTCATACCACCTGATCTTAATGTTTTAATAAACATATAATATTTACTCCTATTGAATTAAATTCCTGAGAAAAATTCATATTTAATGGTTAGATACTTGTTTATTTATAACATGCTCTCAATAAGTAAAAAGATTTAAATGGTATTAATTTAGTTTTATTTATTACCTATAGGTCTACAACCATACAAATAAAAAGTTATTCCAAACTCTGCAAAAAAGTAATCATCACACAAAATATACTTATATAGTCTTTAGTGCGAAAATTGTTGTTTGCCTGTTATTAAAATATCAACTTAGGGACTCGGTTTTGCATCTGATCCACAATTGAATTAAAGATTTATCTTTAAAATAATTAATACTATGCTTGCGTGCCGACTGCTCATACATATAGAAGCTGGTAATAGTATCATGTAGCCACATCACTCACATGTACCACCTAAAATTTCCCTGCATTCCACCCGGACCCGTGTTTTAAATTGTGATAGATCTAAATATTAAAGTTGATATTAAATTTATACTAAATTAAAAAAGCAAAAATTTAATGCAAATTTGATTTCATTGTTGACATATCATGATGTTGTTTCTTTTATAGGACAACTTTTTATTAAAAAGAATATTAGTCTTTTAAATTCATTTGGGAATATACCTTTAAATATTTAAAAAATAAATTGACCAGCAAAAATGAAGCACATTTTTACTTCTTTTTTAACAACGTCAAAAAGTATCATGCATTAGGGAAAAATTATTATTTAACACATTACATTTCTTAAAAGAATTTCATTTTTTTTTTAAATTTTGAATGGCCTTAAACCATGTAATAAAAAATCTGAAAAGGAAAGTGAATGAAAAACTTATTTTACAATGAGATATTATAGCAATTAACACAATTTATTTGACAAATTAGTTATGTTACACGAATTTTAAATCAAATATTTACTTACTTACAAAAATAATTTTACGAAATCTAAGATATTCTTGCAAAAGAGTTGAGAACTTAATGAGTACATGTAGTACTCTATGTCACGAAAATAACAGGTTTTCCCCCAAAAATGGAATTAAATTTCTGGGCAGTCCAAAAAATTACAATATTTTTTGCATTCTAGGTTTAAAACTTTTCCTATTTGACAACCCTGCATTAATTTTGCATTGATAGGTAAAAGATTTAATGCTTTCAAAGGCTAGCTAAATTCTACAAATTTGTAATGTCAGTGATTTAAAAACTAAGGATGTTTATATTAAATTTATAATAACTTAAATGAGTAAACACTTAATGCAAATTTGATTTCATTGTTCACATCTTGTAACTCTTTTCTTTTATTAAAAAAGTGACTAGGTTTTATAAAAAAAAATATTAGTCACTAATCAACACATTTTTTCTGATTAGACATTATATTGAAAATGGGTTTTCTCGTATTTCTTTTTAGAAAAAACCCGACAGGAACCTTTTTTCTAAATGGAACCTTGCTGAATAGTTTTTCAGCAAAATTGTGTCATAGAAAACAGATTTTCCGTTAAAAAAAAAGCTGTCAATAAATTTTGCAAATAATGAAGCAAAAATAAAATAAAAATGCAGTTGATGTTAAGAAGTGCACAAGGGGCAGATCTAAACAAAGAAATTAGGAGAGTACTTTTTTTTAAGACCTGACCCACTTAAAAAAATACTTTATTCACAAATTCTCAGCTTGAAATTCCAGTAGAAACCTGAAAGTTTTCACTATGCCCTGGATGTTAAATGGACTTTTAAGATAGTTTCCTAAAGTATCTTTTTTAAAACAAACTAAAAAAAACATTACAAATAAAGTTTGCTGTACTTAAATGGATGTCTGGATCCCTTTATCCCCCTCCCCATATGTTTTAAAAATGCGATTAAAAAAAAAACAAATCATAAATGTGACGCGAATGAAAATTGAAATTTACAGACATCACTATTAAAGAAGTGTACTTACTTAGTAATCTTCACTTCCCCTGGCAGATAAGGAATACAGCTCAATACCACCTCCTGTGAAGCAGCTCTTGCTTCCGACCAGCTCACATCTTCTTGTCATCAAACGTTTTCCTCTGTGTTAATTTGGGCCGCTCTCTTTCTTTTTCCATCGGGGACCCATGTCAGTTATCACTGCTGGAATTTACTTTGATTTAATAAAGATGCAAGTATCATAAAAAAATAAAGTTAGAAGTGAACTTTTATAACTAACTGATCTATTACAAAACCAAATTTACACCCAAGATTTTTCTGAATAACTAATAAGAGTCGTGATTACTTTCACATTATAACTTATTTTTAGGAACCATTATAAACAGTAAATGAGTAAATAATAAGTTCTGGAGATGGAAAAAGACATACATTGGAGATTAAAAGTCTGAAATTAGCTAGCTTTACTTTTTTTTTACCAGGGCTGCTTTTAAAGTAAGTCTAATAAATAGTTAAGATTTCGAATAAATTCTGGAGGAGGGTAAATTAGATTTTACTTTAACAAAATGAATACTTTGGTTTTGCAATAAACTTAAGGTAAAATAATTTTTGCTTACAGCAGCAAAAATTTTCATCTTGAAGCATGGTCAAGCTGCCGCTTGGTTGCCAAGCGACATTAGAAAGTTGTACCATGACATATTTAGTGAATATCAGCCTTTTTTTTAACCCTTTCAGTCCCAAAAATTTACTACACTACAGAAATATCTGATATTCACAAAATAAGCTTATTTTAGGTCGAATATACGAATTCCGTAAGAAGAAACTATTCATTTAAATTTTTTATATAGTTTTTGAAACAATGCCAAAAAATGTTAACTGTGGAAAACAACAACATAAAAATATATATAGTACCTAAAAACACTTCGAGTTATATATTTTAAGGTATCTGACCATATTATTAAAAAAAAATTTAGTAATTATTTAAGCCGAAATAGTTTAAATTGTGTTTTAAATATGTGGAACTGAAGTGAACTTATCAAAAATCAGGAGAAATGCTTGTTGACTATTTTCTAAGTAAAAAAAATAGTAGTTCTGACTTCTATTGAGATTAATGTAAAATATTGTCAGAGAGAACAAAGTGTGAAGAATCGAATGATGTGTGTTTGGATGTCATAACGGGACATAAAAATTTTGAAAAAAATATTGAAAGTGATGATGCCAAATGGCATCACTGGGACTGAAAGGGTTAACAGAGTGACAGCAAGTCAAGTGGTACTACTAGTACCTGTTCACTGGTACCACAGCTTATCATGTTAAAATATGCTTTGAATCGGTGGCAGGAAATAAATAAGTATTTGGTTCTAAAAAAATACGAGTTTCTACAGGAGCAGATCGCCTAAAGCAGGTTTTCCCAAACGGTAGTACGCATACCACTGGTGTGCGAGTGATGTGAGCAACATGATGCTATAAATAGCTTATGTACGCATATGCAGTGATCACGCAAATATACTATTCATTATTTTAAACATTATATTTGAGAGGACATCTTTAACCCTTTCAGTCCCAAAAAATTACTACACTACAGAAACATCCGATATTCACAAAATAAGCTTATTTTAGGTCAAATATAAGAGTTCCATAAGAAAAAAAATCATTTTAGTTTTTTATATGGTTTGTGAAATAATGTCAAATATTTTTAACTGTGGAAAACAACAAAATAAAAATATATATATTACCTAAAAACACTTTGAGTTATATATTTTAAGGTATCTGACCATATTATTAAAAAAAATTAGTAATTATTTTAACCGAAATAGTTTAAATTGTGTTTTAAATATGTGGAACTGAAGTGAACTTCATAAAATCAGGTGAAACGATTGTTAGCTATTTTCTAAATAAAAAAAAAGTGCAGTTCTGACTTCTATTGAGATTAAATGTAAAATATTGTCTAATAGAACAAAGCATGAAGAATCGAATGATACGTGTTTGGATGTCATAACGGACATAAACATTTGCAAATATATATATATATTGTAAGGGATGATTCCAAATGGCATCACTGGGACTGAAAGAGTTCATTAACTTCTGGCAGATCAGATTTTGCCGAGTTTGTACAATTTTGTATTTGCATTGCATGTTTATATCCCTATGAGTAATAAACAAAACTGTAAATGAATACCATTTTAATCTTTTTATGTCATCTTTATTATAAGCATGTTATAACTAAACAAACATATCTAACCATTAAATACGAAGTTGTTTCAGGAATTTTACTCAAAAAACCTTTGAACAGTTTTAGAAGAGTAAATATTTACGTTTATTAAAATATTTAGGTCTGGTATTACGCCAAAATTTCTCAAAAAGTCAAGTGGTAAGTAAGCAGGTGCAAAAAACTTGGGAAACCCTGGCCTAAAGAATAGGGAAGTAGAAAGCAGTAACATTTAAGATTTTTACATATATGCAATATTTGAGTGACTTTTTATCGGGATTACAAGCTAGTAGCATAAAGTGTTAATGTTTAGTGCTTACACCGAACAAATATGTAAACAAACATCTCATATTTACACAACAAAAAAAGAAAACATTTTTTTTTAACTGTATATCGCTATTACAACAATTCTTCCTAAAAAGATTACATTACCGCAAACACAGTAAAACGCAAGTAATTTAAATGCAATACGATACATATTTGAATATCTACATGCCTAATACGCATTCAGTTAGGTCTTGTCAAGCATAGACTAAACTAACAACATAATCAGAAACACATAAAAACTAAGAATTTTACTTTAATACATGAAAAATAATGAGAAACATAAAATTATTATATATGATAACAAATTTTTAAAAGAAAAGGAAAACTTACTTCGGAGACGCCAAACGCATCGCATTCAGAAACACAAAAGATGCTGCTACCTACATTGAATATTCTCAAAATGGCGGTGGCCGGTGGCGGCGTCTTGTTGAATGCTCCCGCGCTACAGAGACGGAAGTGACGTCACCGGTAGTTCGTATTTCGTTCACGACAACTCGACGTGAAATTGGCGTCACTTTAGTCAGTTTGGTCGTTTTGCGACTAACTACTTGACGTCTTTTGCATCACGTCATTTGGCTGACAAGAAAATGACTTCGAAGATGGCGTCATTAAAAGACGTTAGCTGAGCTGACGAAAAGTTGACGTCAGTTTTTTCGTGATTTTTTACTTGTTGACGTCATTTATAAAAATATGACCTTATTTTCACGTCATATTTGACGTGACACGAGTACTTGGGTTACGACGCTAACTTTCCTTGCTTGCAAAAATCTGTGCAGTTAAAAATGGGTAGTAAATGGATGGCAAAAATGGAAATTGATCTAATTAAGGAAGTTCGGAAGCAAAAATTTCTGTTTGATGCAAATGATGCCTATAGTTTGATTAAAGTTTGCTTTCAAAAAGATGAAACTTGCCAAATTGTGAGATAAATAATTTTTTGTGGAACCCGAAAAGCCAGGTTACCTCAAGTTGCGAGTTGCAGTTGCAAGTAGTTGTGCAGGTGTGAAATGGGCTTTATGCAAATTTCTTGATGTAATGGAGCGCAATTTTGTTCTTCCGACTAGGGGCCCTAATCCTGGACATTAGGGCCCCATAATGTTCTTTTCGAAGAAATAAATATTTTAAAGTTTTGCAAAAATAAATATTATTTATAATTTATGTAATTATTCGCGCAAATCGCTATTGATAAAAAAAACTGCGTCACAATTTTTTTTATTCTTACAATACGGCTATTTTGTATTAAGATCTTGAATTATAACGTCAATTACATCCTCTGCTTTGCCCTAACGCAATTTTTCCTGAGTGTAGAGCAGAAATTGAAGCAACGTTAATTATACACTGATTGTAATTAAAATAAAGACAAGTGCGATAATCGAGATGGCATTAAAGAGGTTCTAGGTAAAAATTATTACAGCAATTCACAAAAGTTAACTTTTTACTGAAAAAAGGTTTGATTCTCCTCCTCCCCCCCCAATTACCCCCCCCCCAAGTCTCCACGAAAAATATCAATGAAAAATTCTCTACAGCTGCTCTCCATGTTATTCCTATGGAAGTTCCGTGATCAAGGTGCTTCGTGTGAAAAGGCCCTGACTGAATGCTGGAAAGAACTACTCTATTGGGCTATTCTAGAATGCACTGCCTTATGGCCCGTTATTAATAGTAATACTTTATAAGTGTATGGAAGATTAAATGTTTTTTTTCCCCTGTACAACAAAATTCAAAAACTTGCAAATCAATAAAATTGCAAAAAATATCTCAATATAACAATTTCGCCGTAAAGTTGGCAACGCTTTCACATTTAAATGGCTCTCGCGGTTTCGGTTGTTTATCACGTTGCGTATTTTCTGCTCTTTATGCTTTAAATTGAATGGCCATTTTCGCATGAAAATAATTAATATGGCCAACAACGCAGATCCAGATATTAATTCTTTAGTTTATTCTTATTTGTTGAAAAATTGCCCGAAAAGTGCTGCAGCGTTTGCAAAATCAACAAAAGTGGTAAGTACCTTAACAGTTCAATATCCGGCATCTGTAAACACGTGGAAATTCATGAAAATAATCTTAACTATAACAATGATTTAATTTCTTTTCATTTGCCATCATAACAAATTTATTTTTTTCGTATATTTTTTTATTTATTTTTTGTAGATAGATGTTTGACGACGACGCCAATTATTTCTCAATACTATATCGCCAAAAATATTTTGTTATGAAGTAATTTTTAGAAATAATTATGTTTCATTTCTAATGTTTAAATGCAGTATGAAAAATATTAATATTAAAATCAAATATTATCTGATATCTTGAGCTAATAGAAAAGTTTCAATTCTATTTACCAACATCCTACTAAAAATGTGTGATATTTTGCAGTGTTGGAAAAAAAATATGAATTGGTGGACAGTTATTTAAGGAACTGTACACGGGTTTTATTTAATTGTACAATTTCAGGATTAGTTGTTTACTTTTTGTTGCATTACATACTGTATATATCTTAACTAAACCATTTAAGTAAAAGTGATTTTATTGATATAAGGTAATTAATGGGTAAATGACAATATTGCAGTGTCCAATAAATTTTTATAGATTGGTTTCGAGATATTTTATCATAAAATACCAAGCTCTAGTTGGAAAAATTCCTATTGAACAGTGCTTTGTAAAAATGCCTTGTAGTTTTCCCCCCAAATAATATTACACTTCAGTAATGTTGGTAAGCATACACTTACAGATTACAGAGGCTTCAAAACATTTATTTACTTCTCTTCCTAAAGTATTTTTTAAATAATTCTTTTACAGAAACCTCCTCCAGCAAATTCAGTAACATTGGAAGAACTCCTAAAGAAAAGGTAACCATTAATACACAATTTTCTATTGCAACATTATGTCTAATAAATGTTTTTGCATCTACTTTAATGAATTACTACTTTCATAAAATTTTGGACCTCTGTGATGTTTTAAAAATGTTTTACAGCCTAAATAGTTTAAGGTATGTGCTTTTAAACAAAACCTGTTCTTGTCACGTCACGCTTAGCTTTGGGTTGTTTATTGTTCTATTAACTTCCCTTCCACCAGGGCTAGAAAAATTTCAAAATTTTTACATGCCCTGTCGGGCATGTTAGTCTTAGAAATACATGCCCGAATAAAACTTTTACATACCCAGCTCAGGCGGAGCGAAAGGGGGAGGAAGGGAAAGAAAGCTGTACCCAGGCATGAGTTTGGCAAAAATAACAAAAGCTGAAACTAAAATGCGTGATTGGACGCGTAAATTTTTTTTAAGCAGTTACATTGTGAAGCAACTAATTTTGATTTAAGATTAAATTTATCAATTTTCAAGAAGCAACGAATGGATATGTTGGGGATTTATTAAAACGCAAAATGTTTATTTAAATTAATTTATGGAAAGGTATTTTTGATGAAATATTTACTTGCCCGGTCGGGCATGTGAGGCTGAAAAAATACATGCCCGATTGGAATTTTTACATGCTCCGGGCATGTCGGGCAATATAATTTTCGAGCCCTGCCTTCCACACTATATTTCATGTAAAGGTAGAATGTTACAATTGCTCAATTCATCCGTCTTGCATCCATTTTCTCAAAAGGAACCATAAATCTCTGATTCGTGAGATATATCAAGTTGAAGCAACAAAAAAATCAGTCCTGGCAATTTTCCAGATGAAACTTTTTTATTAAAATTACCCTTATTTATATTTAAAAATAATTTTTTTTTATTTAAACATCAAATCATTGTAAAGCTGCTATTTCACAAGAAACTTTATTTCTTTAAATTGGAATTTAAAGGAAAATGTATTTGAGATAAATTTATCTGAAACGAGACCTCATAATATGTATCGGCATCACCTTAGGGATTCTTTTAAGGGTTTCTTATTTGCATATTAAGGAGCTTCAGAGAAAAAAAATTACTGGAAAATATGGCTATTTTTAATCTGTATTGCAGTGTTAATTTATTACTGTATGATTGACAAGTTTTGCTTATTTTTTTGTAAATTAAAGCATTTTTTTGCAAATAGTAATTAAACTGTAAATAAAAATTTAAAACATTTAACAACGGAATGGTGTTAGTGTATATTGGAGGTAACGGACCTGTTTCACTCTACCCCTTAAGTTTTGGATTAAAAAAATCATTTCCTTATTGTAGATATTTCCAGCAAATTTTTTTTGTGAAAGATTAAATTTGGTTTATTCATGAATTCAGTTTTATTTTTTACTCTTTCAGATATTTAAAAAATAAATTTTCAGACGTAGTATATTAATTTTTAACGAGTGTCTGTGTGCGCAGGTACCATACAAGCTTTGCTTGTACGGATAGTTACTTCACAGAAGTGAGACCTTTTAAATGTGTGTTAGGTTTTTCCCAGAGTGTCGTAGTTTAGTGGTAACATAAGTGGTTCACAATCATAAGGTCTCGTGTTTAAATCCCCGCTCTCGGCTGAATTACAAATGTTTTAATACTTTTTTTTTTATTTCTCCTTGGAAGATAATTTTTTTAAAATTGTTCTGAAAAGTTAACTTGCAGTTTTTAAAGTTCTCCTGAATTACTTAAATTTCTAATTTTATAAACTTTCATTACAATTGGCTAGGACTGATGTTTTTTTTTTTGAGAAAGCAAAATTTCCTGTTGCCCGAAACAAGTGTTTAGGCTTTCAACGGCCCACGATACTGACCCAAGTGAGATACTGATTTTTCTTAGAGAAAACATAATTGCCTGGGCTCAAAAAGTAGTAATGTCATCAGCTTTCAAGCATAATTCATGTCCATTCACTCAATGCATACATGGTTACATTGAAATATATGATGGAACTGATCATAATTGATCAAAGTATTGTTTCCCCTAGTCTTGAGTGTTTTGTCTTCATGCTAATTATAAAAAAAATTCTGAAGAACTTTGATCCTTATTTATTGAACTTTCTTGTTGATAAATATTTATCTTGCATTTATGTCTAGTATTTACTTTGTTTGAAATTTATTTTTCAGTTCAAATGTAAAAGTAACCCCAAACAAAGGATCTCCCATAGGTAATGAATTCTTTAACACTTTAAAGACGGGCGTTGACTGACCCATAGACTAAGAATTTTCTAGACCAGCAACTTAATCTAATGCCTAGCTCTTCTAACGTGTCGAAAGGAACTAAAACACCATTAAAGATTGATTTATTGATTTGTATAATTGTACTTTCCGATTGTAGGGCTACTGTTTCTTCGGAATGTACAGCTGTGATAAAAAAGTAACCCACTAGTGATTATTTCGACCGTTAGTTATCCTTTTTACATCGGACCTTTTTGACTATGTGAACAAATAACATTCTCAGTTAATTGCATGACACAAAATTTGCATAAGGGGCCATCTTATTAAAATGTTGCGAACTTTAAAATTTTCAATAGCAACACCCAATTTTAATTACTTAGAAAGGTGAAAAACCCTCGAAAACCCCTAAATCTAAGTTTTTGCTACATTTGGATGAATATTTGACGAGTTATTCACTTGTGGATCGTTGGGGGACCATGTCTATACTCAGTCTGTAGGTTAATTAATGAGGAAAAAGAAGCACAAGGTCAAATATCTTGAGAATGGGGCCCAACGAGCGATATAAAAGTCAATGAGTAACTGTACACATTCAAAAATAGTCGAAAATAAGTTGTCGTCAAAAATAGATCCCTATCGTCACTTGATAAGGGTTCTAAATTACGAGGTGTAATTGGTTCTGTTAAAGCTCCTAAAGGTGGCTGCAAATAGGCAGCCTGAAACCATTACATTAGTTCCCTTTGACACAACGGGCGCGCTAGTTTCTATGTCAATTTCAATGTAGAAATTCTCCAATGAGAGTTTCAAACTTAGAGTGGTCTTAGTCCATGGGTCAGTCAACGCCCGTCTTTAAAGTGTTAAAATTATAGACTTATAAAATTTTTTGCATTTACTTCTCATGCAGAGCTAATATCTGCTTATATAAAATATGTTCATGAATTAAACAAGTTCAATTAGAAAGTTTTAGATTAAATGTCTAGTAATAAAAAAAAATGTGGGGTTATTTATAATACCAGTGAGAAACAATGATACTGCATCATTATAAAAAATGCTAGTCATCTGTTTCATTGTGTTTTCTTTATTAAAATTAATACATAGCTAAACACCTATGACTTATAGACGTAAAATAATTTTAAAGCCTTTTGACAATATCAATCGTAAACTTGATAGTGCATAAATTAGTATTAATTTATATTGTCTACTTAAAAATGATTTTGTTCTAATTGAAACATATTTTTAGAGTATATTATATTAAATTTTGTTTAAATTTAGTTTAATATGTGTCTAAAAAAAGTTTTTTTTTACCATTATAGGAATTTTAAGAGGTAAACCAGATAGTTCCGATGATAGCGATAGCGAATCTTCTGATTCTGAAAAGAAACAACCGGCAAAACCTGTCACAAAGGTTACTACATTAAAAACTGTTCCAAAAGTTCTACAGAAGAAGGATTCCTCTTCTGATAGTTCCGACTCCGAAGATGATGACTCTGCAATTAAAAATAAAATAATTACTTTAGCTGCTAATAAACAACAATCCAAGCCTGCCTCTTTAAATGGAAAAACACTAGTTAAGCCATCACTTAAAAAGGAATCTTCTTCCGATAGTTCTGATTCTGAAGATGAAGCTGCATCTAAGGTTAAGCCAAAAGCACCTGTCCAGAAACCAGCTGCAAAAGTAACGAAAAAAGACTCGTCTTCTGATAGCTCAGATTCTGAAGATGAGAAGAAGCAAGTAAAAGTTCTGAAATCGCCTGCTAAAATAACTCCAAAAGTAACTCCAAAGGCAGTATCTTCTGCAAAGAGAAGTTCTTCATCTGATAGTTCTGAGGATGAAGCTCCACAAAAGAAACCTAATGCTACAGCAATGTTTAAAGGTATTTCAAAAGCTCCTGCTAAGACACCTGTTGTAAAACCAGGTGTTAAAGTGTCAAAAGAATCATCTTCAGATGATAGTTCAGATGAGGAAGAACCAAAAAAGAAAGTACCAATGAATAACTCTATGCAAAAACCCTTGATAAAGCCTACTGCTCCAGTAGCAAAAGCTTTAGCTGCTGATTCATCTGAAAGTTCTGATTCAGAAGACGAGAAACCTAATCAGAAAGCCAAAACTGCAGCATCACCCAAGATAATTGCTAAATCACCCTTGAAACCAGCACAGAAAGTCGTTGCAAAGCCTGCGTCTTCTGGTAGTTCGGATTCTGAGGATGATTCTTCATCAGGAGAGGAAACTAAATCATCAAAGCCTGCTCTCTCTTCTCTGGCTAATGCAAAGAAGCTGCAAGTTCCAGTTCAGCCAAAATCTGTTGCAAAAGTTCCACCGAAAGCAAAAGAAAGCTCTTCAGATAGCTCTGATTCCGAAGATGAGGCCCCTAAAAAAGTGGCTTCAAATCTCCCACAAGGTAAAATTGCTCTGAATCAACCTAAAGCACCTTTAAAGAAAGCGGCTTCTTCCAGCTCTGATTCTAGTTCTGAAGAAGAGAACAAAGCAAAAGCACCAGCTAAGAATATTGTCCCAGCTAAAGCAACAGCCTCTCCTGCAGTAGCAAATACACAGAATAAGCCGAATGTGTCTCTAAAGAAGGCTGCACCCTCAAGTTCTGATTCAAGCTCGGAAGATGATGCAAAAAGCAAATTGCCAGCTAAAAAAGTTCCTCAAATGAAGCCAAGTGCTTCTCCTCTGATAAAAAATACTCAAAATCAGGCAAAAGCTCCCCTTAAAAAGGCTGCATCTTCCAGTTCAGATTCTAGTTCTGAAGATGAAGCCAAAGCACCAACTAAAACAATTATTTCTACAAAAGCAGTTGGATCTCCTTCAGTAGGAAATGCTCAAAATAAGCCTAAAACTCCACTGAAAAAGGCTGCCTCTTCAAGTTCTGATTCCAGTTCTGAAGAGGATACCAAAGGAAAGGTAGTTGGTACGAAAGCTCCTCTGACAAAAGTAGCCCCGTCTCCTGCAGCAGCAAATTCACAAAATAAACCTAAAACACCTCTAAAGAAGGCCAAATCTTCTAGTTCAGATTCCAGTTCCGAAGATGATACTCAAACCAAGAAGCAGGCTCCTACGAAGGTTACTGCTACACAAAGTAAAGGGACTACTCAACCTGTCCTCAAGACTCCTCAACCTATTTCTAAACAGAAAGCAGCAAGCTCTGATGATAGCAGTTCTGATTCCGATGAAGACAAGGTAAAAAGCATTGCCCAGGATACTCAAGCTGCCAAAAAACAGCAGTCCGCACCCAATAATTCAACTCCTTCGGCTAAAAAGACAGCAGAATCTTCAGATAGTTCTAGTGATTCTGAAGATGATCCCAAAAAACCTTTAGTAAAAACTAATAATTGGGCAGCAACTGCAGTTGGCAAGTTTGCTGCAATGGATGGTTCTTCAAGTTCTGAATCCGAAGAAGAAAAGAAGAATGTTTCTTTAGCTAAGAAAACTTCAACACCTCTTTCAAATATGAGTAAGACAGCTCCTAAACAAGCAAACACTCAAATCACTCCGATTAATAAGGTTGTTTCAAAAAAGGCTGCACAAGGCTCCAGTGATTCTAGCTCTGATTCGGAAGACCAGAAGTCAAAGCCTGCTCAGACTTCAGTTAACAAATCTCTAACTACTCCTGCGACCAAGAAACAAAAAGCTGACAGTTCTTCAGAATCCAGTTCGGACTCTGAGGATGACAAGTCTAAGTCTGCTAAACCTGTTCAAAACAAAGGAGTCATTCCTGCTAAGACGTCAGCGAAAAAAGCCCAAGAGTCTGAATCTTCTGACTCGTCCGAAGATGAAAATCCTAAAAGCAAATCTGCCACCAACACCCAGATTCAAAACATTGCCAAACGGAAACAAGCAAGTTCTGGGTCCAGCTCTGATTCTGACTCCGATGAAGATGCCCCTTCAGCACCAGCAAACACTTCCTTAAAGAAGACCAAATTAGACACGACGAATTCTACACCTGCTGAAGATTCCCCTTTGACAAACGGCAACAGAGGACAAAAGCGAGGTCGTGAAGATGACACACCTGTTGCTTGCGATTCTACTAAAAGACGTAGAGTAAGTGTTTGAAAACAACGAAGAATTTTTCAAATTAAATAGTCACTTTATGGATAACCTTGGTTTTTTTTTTAAACATGTAATCAGTTTATCTGATTCTTTTTATTAATTGATCATTTGATGCATCTCACAACTTAGTTTATCTTTTTCTGTACTTTGCCTTTTGTATATTAACCCTTTCAGTCCCAAAAATTTACTGCACCTACAGAAACTTTTGATATTCACAAAATAAGCTTATTTTAGGTCAAATATACGAGTTCCATAAGAAAAAAAACCATTTTAATTTTTTTATATGGTTTTTTGAAATAATGCCAAAATTTTTTAGCAGTGGAAAACAACAAAATAAAAAAATATATATCACCAAAAACACTTTGAGTTATATATTTTAAGGTATCTGACCATATTATTAAAAAAAATTAGTAATTATTTCAACCGAAATAGTTTTAAATATGTGGAACTGAAGTGAACTTATCAAAAATCAGGTGAAACGCTTATAGGCTATTTTCTGAATAAAAAAAAAGTAGTAGTTCTGTCTTTTATTGAGATTAATGTAAAATATTGTCTGAGAACAAATTGTGAAGGATCGAAGTGTGTTTGGATGTCATAACGAGACATAAACATTTTGAAAAAAAATATTGAAAGTGATGCCAAATGGCATCACTGGGACTGAAAGGGTTAAGGCATTAGGTAAATGTAGTTTATTAATATAAGTTTACTCAACAAGAGAATGTTTTACAGAATACATAAATTTACTATAGATTTTTCAAAAATTAAATTAGGTTTCTTTTTTTTTTCTTTCTGTAGCTACAGTTATTTAGTTCAGTATTAAATTGACGAGTGCTAACATCCACTTTTTTCAAAATTCACTTTTTTCAAACTTTAGGGTTCATCTCCATTTCGTCGGATCAAAAATGAAGACTACCAGATTGATGAGCGGTTACAAAAGTCCAGCAAGATGGCCAAGGTAAGCTCACATTTAAGTTTAAAGGTTACCTTTTAAAATACTTTCAGATACAGTGAAAACTCCGCGACCGACCACCTCCATTAAACGACCACCTCTACTTACGATATATTTTTCAAGGCACCGATTTTCCCTCTATGTGTTTAATGTTAAAAACCACTGTGGGAAAGACCAGATTTCACTCCCCAAACGACCGTTTTCAAATCCCATTTCATGAAAAATCTTTTTCTAGCACAACTTTTTTTTAAAAAATGAATTTGAAAAAGTAGTACCGTATATACTCGTGTATAACCCGACTCCGTGTATAACCCGACCCCCCTTTTTTTAACCAAATATCCTTCCAAAATCAGTAACCCGTGTATAAGTCGAGGTAGGAAATAAGCTAGAGCCTTCGTAAGAAAATATTAGAAGAAACCGGCTCATGACGGGACCGTAATTTTTTTTTACTTGCCAGCACAATTTCAACCCCAATAAAAACAGGTTTCAGCTTTGATGTCCTTGACATTGCTGACCCTGAATGGAGAAGCTAAGTTTAAACTATGTTCAGTGAAGTGTGAAGAC
Source organism: Hylyphantes graminicola (assembly GCA_023701765.1). Taxonomy (NCBI): domain Eukaryota; kingdom Metazoa; phylum Arthropoda; class Arachnida; order Araneae; family Linyphiidae; genus Hylyphantes; species Hylyphantes graminicola. Next base: position 18,270,734 of record CM043115.1, read on the forward strand.
TACGCTGCCAAGGTCACTCATAGACAACGTTTCTTTGCACACTTGAAGACTGGTTGACTGAACTGCCCTGTGCCAGATGCCAGAGCTACACGTGCTAATACGCATCACTCAAAAACAGGTTTCCGCTTTGATGTCCTTGACATTGCTGACCCTGAATGGAGAAGCTAAATTTAAACTATGTTCAGTGAAGCGTGAAGATCCCGCTGCCAAGGTCACGGACTGACAACGTTTCTTTACACCTCTTGAAGACTGGTTGACTGAACTGTCCTGTGCCAGACCTACACATGCAATTACGCTTCACGCCAAGAACTAACAATTTTAACATCTTTATGGTAGAGATTGTGAATAGATACCAATCGTATTTCATCTTTAGAATTTAACTGCTTTTTGTGTCTTTATTTTTAATAGTTAGTAGTTAAACCTTAAGTTTGATTGAAATTTAGTTTTAGTTTAAGGATAAGGGATTTTTCCCCTCCCGGAAATTTGATGTCTCGTGTATAAGTCGACCCCGTTTTTTACGGTACTAAATTTGACCAAAATTTCTCGGGTTATACACGAGTATATACGGTAATTTAGGAAAAATCAAAAAAAAAAAAAATTAAATTAGCAATCAGAAATTTCTTCTTACTTTAAAAGGTATAATTAGCACACACTAGTTTGGTCAAATAAGTTATTATAGTATTTTTTTACATACTACAGTTTGTTGAAAAGTAAGTAAGTATAATTTTTGTAATGGTTAATAATACGTTGTAAAATGAAAATTCAACTTTCTAGCTAATTCACTTTTTATACTCTAGGAGCGACCAACCTTCATTTACGACCGATTTATTAGGGAACAGGCGGACGGTCGCTCTTGGAGGTTTTACTGTATCTTGGTGTTTTTGCAAGAGTTTAACAAAAATGTTTTATCTTTTGTCTGTTTATTTTGAAGAATCCTCATATTGATACCTTGTACTTATTCGATTCTTCATATTTGAACACTGCTACGGTGGGTTTGCAAAAGTGTTCATTCAATTTTTCTTTTGCTGAGAACATTTCCTTCTAATGTACCTTTTTGGCATGCATATTGAATTTTCTGGGTACTTGGGTCTTTTTAAGAAATCTATTAGTTTCCTATTATCATCATTTGTGAATTGTCCAAGCTCTAATGTGATATTGCATTTAAGCAATAATTACATTTATTCAGTAATAACTATTTTCCTCACTTGCCTGTGGTTCTGAAATTCAAGGCCCCTCACCAATAGCCCTTGTAAACTGTAAAGTTGTAATGTGGTGTTAATTCAATAGCCTATAAGAAATTCATGATTTGTTTGGTAGTAATGGAATTTCTGGTTTGGTGCTCAAGAAAATAAGGCCCAGTGTTAACAGGTTTTTGAAGAAAATGAAGTTAATCTTATAAATTTTACTAGTATTTCAAATAGAGCAGAAGTAAATGGCTTTCAGAGCTTAATGTTACCTGTGGTTTGACTGGAATGATCTTAGGCTCAAATAACAAGAAATTATATGTTAAAAAATAATATTTAAGAAGTAGGAGTAACCTTTACTTACGTAATTGTTTTTCTGTGTACGAATCAAGAATTGCACAATGGCTATTAGACTTTTTTTTTGGAAAGAAATAAAATTTAAAAAGATTGAATATGGATGATATATCAAGCTTTTCATGGGGAGGATGCGTTCTTTCGTTTTGGAGATGATGTAAGGGGACGTATATACGCTCGGGGGGGGGGGGGGGGAGAGGGTATACAACAACGTGACGGGTCGTGGCATGGAGGGGTAATCACTTGCGTAACCTAACGATTAAAAATTTTCGATTTTGCAAGGAAAATCTGTATTACATAATACGTTTTTTAAGAAAGAAATCTGAAATCTTTTATCAAAAGATCAACATAAGAAACACTTGATTTCAGAAAGAAGTTGGGGGGGGGGGGATTATTGTATGCCACAACTTTGCATTATTATCCTACTACATTTTATAGACCTTTTCCTAACTGAACTTAGAAGTAACGCACAAAATTGTGACACTACCTTGAGGAATCGGAGGACTTGCAGCTAAATGGAAGAAAAGACCTAGAACTAAACAGTTGACAGATCCGATAAAATCCAGACTCCTTTTTTAGAAGCCATTAGAGAATGGCTAGTTTATCCTTGAACAACAAAAATGTAAATACAATGTCGATCCATTCCTATAAGTAAATTATTTAACCAAGACAAATTTTACTTTTTTTTCTTTCCAAGTTATTTATAAAATATTGTTTTATGCCTTTTTTGAAAAATAAGGGGGGGGTGATGTCATTTTACAGGGGAGTAGAAAACGTGAAGTAATTTTAGGGGGAGGAGTTCGACCAAACGTGACATAGGGGGAGGGAGGGGCAAAAAAGTCAAAATTTTGCATGACGTAATTTACGTGCGTCCCCTAAAAGGTAATGTAAACGATTTGATGTGTATAGTAACTGAAAGTTGATAGAACTTTTAGGAAACTTTTGTTGCTTTTAAAGTTGCACCAATGTTAAACTGATTCACAAATGATTATTTCCAAGGTAGAACCAGACGCATCATTTAGCAGTCGGCTCATCTCTAATTTGCCGAAAGAAAGATTTCTGTGGATTTTTTTTTTACCATCTTGTTAGTTTTTTGTTAATTATTGTTTGTTGATTATTATTTAATAAATAAATGCACTTTAGCTAACTATATAATGTATTTTTATAGGTTCGTAAAATTTTTACCCAGGCGCGAAACAGAACATTTTGTCAGTTATTGGGACAGTTTCTTGTATATACTTACACCCGTAAAGATGAGGGATTTAGTGATACCTGAAATTATGATGCACCAAAAAAGAATTCTTCCATTTGTACAAACATGATGAAATATCATTAGGTCAATTTCCATTATGAGGTCCATATGGTTGACTGTCATTTTAATGTAAACTGAAAGATCATGGTCTCATTTTAAAATATGTGTACAGGGTTGCCATGTTTTGCTGATAAATTTTCCATTTTAAACCGTTTGAAGTGGTTTTTTTTCTCATTTGTTGGGTCATTGTATTCTTTGTTAGGTTGTTTGTTTCTAAATAATAGCTGGGACCTGGCACAGTTTTAAATGGTATATAAAAAAACAAATATTATAAAGTTAAAAAATTGAAAGGTGCCCCAATACTTTTATTAACTACAAATTCTAACTGTAGGTGAATATAAACAATGAATGATAGAATCTACTAGTCCAAGCAATGTGAACAATTTTCCATTACCCTATCACTTGTATTTAGTTTAAAGCAATTGCAGCTGGTAGGCTCGTGATTCTCACACAGTTTGTATAATGTCAAAAAATGTTGAGTCTCATATTTTACTTCCATATGGTTGCTTATTTAATCTTCCAGTTCTAAACAAAGTCGGTTAAAGCTGGCTTTACCACTTGCTCGCAAGGGAGGGATTAGGCTTTTATCTCGTAAGATCAAAAGTAAGGTTGATATGTTTTGGAATAAAAATAGTTGCAAAATTGTGTTTTTTTTCTTAATTGAACACACGATTTGTCATTCAATAAATTAAATCAATTTATTTAGTATCTGAAACGTCGATAATCCGAAATGTGTACACTAATTATTTATAATTGGTTACTTAAATTGCTTGAATTTGTTTAACATTGTTATAAAAGTAAATTTTTTACATGTCAATCACCTCACCCAAAAGAACTGATTGTGTGCCCCATTATTTAAACAATGTTTGTTGTGGCAGGTGTCACAGCCAAATGTTACAAAATATCACCAGGGGGAGGGTTAAAAAAAATTGACAGAACTGCATCGCATGATTTATGGACAGAAAATTGTTTTGATACTTGTCGGTATCATTCACAAAAAAAGCCAATTTAAACACCACTTTAACCCAGATGATGAAATTCAACACAAAAAAATACACCATTCCGAAAACTTTTAAGATGGGTATATTATAAACTAAATTCACAGAAATTTACATTAAATAGGACTTCAACCCTTTCTGTCCCAGTGATGCCAATAGGCATCATCACTTGCAATATTTTTTTCAAAATGTTTATGTCCCGGTACGTCATCCAAACATACATCATTCGAATCTTCACACTTTGTTCTATTCGACAATATTTTGCATTAATCTCAATAAAAGTCGGAACTACTATTTTTTTATTTAGAAAATAGCTAACAAGTGTTTCTGTTTTTTGAAGAGTTCACTTCAGTTCCACATGCTTGAAACACAGTTTAAACTATTTCGGTTTAAATAACTAAATTTTTTTGGTAATACATAGTATATTTTTATTTTGTTGTTTACCACATTTAAAATTTTTGGCATTAATTCAAAAACCATATAAAAAATTAAAATGTTTTTTTTTCCTTATGGATTTTTGACCTAAAATAAGCTTATTTTGTGAATATCAGACGTTTCCGTAGTGTAGTAAATTTTTGGGACTGAAAGGGTTAAAGGAAAACGCGTCCTTCCCCTGTTAGATTTTGTTCTGCTCTTCAAAAATGCTTCTTGTTGTTCTGCAAGCCAGGCCTGTAAATCACTGCTGATTGGTTGCCCGATCACGCATCAATCATGTGCATGTCTCATGCCAGGCTAGGTGCGAAACAAGAACTTTCAGCTATTGGAGGATTCATCCTCTGCTTTCGCTTTCTCTTTTTAAATATTTGGCAGGGAAAGCCGATTCCCCACACCTTGTATGAATACAAATACTTTGTTTGTACAGGTATGCAACCATTAATCAGCATATCTATCAATATTAATGGTAGGTTTAAAGTTAGAAAGATTAATTTTATGTTTTGAGTTATTTGGCTTTGATTAAAAGAAATCCTTCTACACCATTGCAGGGTGCTGAGAATTTCCATGCACAAAACACCCATTATCTGGAAGAGAAAAATATTGTACCAAGTAGAAAACAAAGTTTGGTCGCTAACAAAGGTTATAGGATATTGAAGATGATACCTGGAGATGTAAAGAATGTGAATGAAGTAGTCAGAATTGCCAAAGTTGTTTGCAACAGTAGAGAAGGGACACCTCGTTTCAATCATTTTGTAAATTTTTTAATTGAGGGAGAAGGAAGAGATATGTTAAAAGTTCTGAAACATGAAGGCATTAAACTGTCCGGTTTGTCTAGTATTTTACGAGGTGCAGGGGCTAATGCTTCAGATGCTTTTCGAAACTTATATAATTTGTGGTTTGATAAGCAAGGACATAAGACACAGTATTTAATAACTCTTGACGAGAACCAATTTAACCTTGCTACTTTTTCTGGTATTTTAGCTGGAGCTGGAGTTAATGGGGCTAAGGCTTTTAAGGAATTGTATGATACTTGGTTTGGTGCTCAAGGACATAAAACCCAGTTTTTAAGAACTTTTGAAGAAAATGGTATTAACCTCACCAATGTATCTAGTATTCTAAATGGAGCAGGAATTAATGGTGCCAAAGCTTTTAAAGCTGTACATGATCTGTGGTTTGACAATCAAGGAGATAAGACACAATATTTAAAAAACCTTGATGAAAGTGGAATACATCTTAAAAATGTGTCTAATATTTTAGCTGGAGCCGGGGCTAATGGGGCCAAAGCCTTTAAAGATTTGTATGACCTTTGGTTTGATGATCAAGGTCATTACACACATATTTTTAAAACTTTTGAAGAAAATGGTATCAACCTTGCCAATGTATCTAACATTCTAAGTAAAGCAGGAGTTCATGGTGCAAAAACTTTTAAAGCTTTGTATGACCTTTGGTTTGACAAGCAAAGAAATATGACACCATGTTTGAGAAGTCTTAAAGCAAATGGAATAAACCTCGCTAATGTGGCTGGTATTTTAAGTGGAACAGGAGCTAATGCAGCTACAGCTTTTAAGAACTTATATGATTTGGTGTTTGACTCACAAGGGAATAAAACGAAATATCTTACAACTTTTGAAGGAAATGGATTTACATTACCTAAAATATTCAGTTTTCTGTATGGATCCAGAAATAATAGTGCTAAAGTTTTCGAAGACTTGTATTTTCAGCTTTTTGACGAGCAAGGAAATAAAAAGTTATAAATGTTGCATTGAGGTTATAATTGAAAGAAATGCAATATTAAGGGGAAGAGAATTCTAAACGCTGATTAAAAGTTTTTTTTTTTGTTAAGAACAATTTCTTATACAACTATCTGTTTCTTGGGAAAAATTCACCTGTCTCTTGGCCTGTTAAAAATATATAAGATATCCTTTCATTGTTCTGACTAACAAAGGATACAAGAGTCTGGTTATGTTAAGAATGGTGAATTGAATTGTGTTTATGCAGTCTGTAATGGGATTTTTCGCTGCATTTACTTGACATTTAACAAGATCATAAACTGCTAATTTTACTTCTGTGGGTCATATTAGATGATGTACTGTAAAACCTCAACCTCTTGCCTTTGTATTCTAGAACTAAAAGCGATCTAATATTTGCTATCCAATATTTGTTTCTTTCCCTACTTTAGTTTATATATTAGTTTTCTACCAACTTCAATTATTAACTGCTAAGTCAACTCACTGCTGTTACTTGAAGTCCTTTAGTTAGGGTGACAAGACATACTGCATTTAGCAGTGCAGTACTACTTTTTAGGTTTTTGTACTTCCTAAAAGATTTAAAATATCAGTTTTTTTATTTGTATTGCAAAAATTCCTGTATTTTGCATGATGATTTAAAATTTATCCATCAGTAGGACATATTCTTCGTTGGTAACTCTTAACCCAAACAGAATATAGAGATAAATCTGGTGTTCCATATTTTTTAATTAATCAGTAGCCATTCATAAAGGGCTTTCAAGAGCTTTATTGTATGTTAATGCAAAAAGTTAATAAGTAATTAGTTAAATATTATTTTTTTCTGAACTGTCTAAGTAATTTGCACCATATTACCAGTCTTCAGTGGACTGCAAGACAGAAACTTCAATCTTATTAAAACATTGTATTCATTTTCTTGTTTTATTTTTACTTTAATAAAACTGCATGATGTTGAGAATATCTGGTCACCTTACCTTTTAGTTTGTCCTTTAACTGATGTCTGTTGTGGCAGTTTAATCATGGTATTTTCTTAGGGATGCACTGAATATTCGGTTACCATTCGGTATTCAGCCACTTTAGCCAAATATTCGGTTTGGCCGAATAGTAGAATTAATGTATTTTTTTCTCATTTCTTCATGTTATCTTTCCCAAAAATTCCCAAACAGGACTGGTTTTCTTTTATAATAGACTCAAATACTTAAGTTTTTGTTATATATTGTTAAATCAAGATCTAATCATGTTGTATAAAATAAACAATAATTACTGTATCTATCACAATTGTAATTTTTTTTCACCAAAAGAAATTAATTTTGTTATTGTATAATTTAATTGTAAGCCACAGACTTTTTTCTAATTTTCATTCTACATCGGATTTACCTATTTCTGTTTTTGTTTTCATACTTCTGTTTTCGTATTGTGACTTTACCAGTTACACTTACTGAAAGGCTTGTTTTAATAACAAACAAATACTACTTTATTGTGAGTTGCTCTAATTAAAACTTTAATAGATATATTGTATTAAAATTATTATGTGATTGTGTACTTATACACACAATGTTAAATTGAAATTGATGAATAATAAATAAAACTTAGAACTCACAAAAAATAATAATTGGTTTAGGTAGGGGTAGGCCGAATATTCGGTATTCGGCCAAATTTGGTATTGGGTGCATCCCTATATTATGTTTTTCCTTGAAGGTGTACTAAAAAGTTATGTTTAATAAATCGTGTTTCTCCAGTTTGATCTTGCAGTCTAATGGGTTTGTTTCCTCCATTAAATTTAATTTTTACAACTTATCAACCTTTTATGTCAGAAATCAGAAGCTGTTAATAATCCTTCTGCATTATGATATATTGCATCATGATGTAAAATACCGAACCCTTACCCTGTATATTCTAGAACTTGAAAAACATGTCTAAAATTTGTTTTTCAACCACCACCTTGAAATTATGGGGCATACAAAATTACCACTTTGTTGTGTCTTAAATAAAGAAGCTGAAAGTTTTGACCATGACTGTTTATGCCAAAATTGATAAAGCTGTTGGAATTGTAATTTTTGTTCTTTCGGTATTACATGGCGCTATGTTAGTTACGAGTATGAATCATTATATTTTAAATAAATATAATGGTTTTGTAGCAATAGAGAGAGAGAGAGTTAAAATGAAGTGGGGATGCAATTTAATGAAACAAGTTTCCTTATTAGAATATACCAATTATTTATTTACCAAACATATCTCTGTTACTGAAATCATCTATTATGTAATAGTTAAAAATGTTTATTGAAAAAAAGATGACATTGTTTCTAAAATGATCTTTTGTTTTTTAGCATGAAATACCAAACTTGGGAGCTGCTCGTGGCAAACAGTTCCGACATGAGAAAACCAAGAAAAAGAAGGGTAATCACTCGTTCGGAAAGATCGACACCACATCTGTGAAATCAATTTTATTCGATTAAATGATTCAGGAGCGAAGTTTCTTATAGTTGGGCTATTGTATTGGACACTCTCGAAGGAAACACAAGCTTGGATTGTTCATGGTGTCATCATGGTACGAATGTAGTTATGATTCAACACATCTAGAATCATTCATCTGTTTGAATCGCGAGAGAGAAGTTGCCTATTGATGTTTTGTTTAGTAATAAAATTGGGAAAATATTTATGCCTTTTCAATTGTCTCACAATCTTTTATGAAGTTATGTCCATGCCTTTGTGGGAAAACTCGCCAAATGGTCAAAACCAAGTGACTACGTGGGGACGTTTTTAGGTTTGAAAATGAGCAGTCCATGTATTTAAGCAGGGACATAAATTTAACCCTTTCAGTCCCAAAAATTTACTACCCTACAGAAACATCTGATATTCACAAAATAAGCTTATTTTAGGTCAAAAATAGGAGTTCCAGAAGAAAAAAAAAATATTTTAATTTTTTATATGGTTTTTGAAATAATGGCGTGGCCCCAACTCTTTAATATACTTAAAAATAGTCATATTCACTATTCATTGCCATACGCCAGTTTATTTAGGTTACACTACATGCAAAGATGAAAATGAACATATTTTTTCTTTTAGAAGCTTGCAGGCCCGGAAAAAGTTGCTATGGGGGGAACTATTGAAGATACATCATTAATTTTTTGTTTCAAACACTCAAAAAATCCTGTAGATTATCCCATTTGCCCCACCATATCTCTACCAGTTATGTGTAAAAATGGGGGGGGGGGGGGAAGCGGGCTACTCGGGCGACCACAAGGAAAAAGTTATTTTTTTAATTTATTCTCCAATTTGTTATAAGGTTGCCATGGGTGCATTAATAACCTATCAGAGAATTAACCACAAAAAAATGGTTATATATCATCCAGTGGTATGAGGTTCTTGAGTCGAATTATGCCAAAAAGGGGTTCCACTTTCTCCACCCTACCCTAATTAATTTTTCGCTGAGTTTGTACTACTTTTTATTTGTATGTTTTTAGACATATAGATACTAAACAAAATTGTAAATTAGTACCATTTTAATCTTTTTATTTCTCATTTATTATCAACATGTTACAAATAACAAATATTTAACCATTTAATATGAAGTTTTCTCAGAAATGTGATTAAAAAGCCTTTGAAAACTTTTAAAAGAGAGAATATTATATGTCTATTAAAATATTTAGGTCTGGTGGTACGCAGGTTTAAGAATTTTGGGAATTCCTGCCTTTGCCTTAGAGCATCTCCTACTGTCATGCAAGATGTCCATTTTTCGAGTTTTTCTACATCTATGTAAACATAAATCTGGGTATCACATAATGTAAAAAGGAACTCGGATGAATTTCTGCTTCAGGGGAAAAGGTTGCTATTTCTAGTAGCTTATTGCAACTGTTAATATATAAAAAAAACCGAAATATTTTAAGAGCTAAATTAGACAAATTTACTGGATTAAAAATAAAGGCTGTGAAGAATAAAACTACTATAAATGCCAGGAAATTTAAAAATTGACTTTTTTCTTGTTCACGTAAGAATGGATTAATAGTATCGATTCACAAATGGGTAAAAAAACAAACTTTTATATCATTTTAATCTGTCAACTATGAATGAATTTAGAATTAGTAGTAACGTCTATAAAGTATAATTAAAAGGAAAAACTCGACACAACATGTTATTGGTAGAATACAGATACACAGAACTTGCAGTGCTTGCATCAAAAAATAAAATTTCCAAAAAGTTTCCACTGCCTTTGACAAAAAAAAAAGCTTTATGTTTGACTCTTGGTTAGAGGAAAAAAACAATATTTTTGCATTTATATAAATACTTTAGATCTGAGAATTAATCATTTTTTTGGAAATTGGTGTGACATTGCCTACTTTATTTTCGGTTAGTAAAATATTCTGAAAGAAAGTACTGCGGCTGGGGCGCCCAGTCGGTTAGGCACTCGCCTAGCATGCGAAAGGTCCCAGGTTCGGGTCCGGGCATCGCCCAAATAACTGCCGACCTATAAACGGCCCGTGTAGCCGAAAATTTCCGACGAATAATACCCCGTGTAAGGGAGTGCACATTAAATATCCTTCAAAGTCCTAACGCTGCGTACGATGTCGCTCTTAACGGTTGCGTTGGGTGCCTATTCTGGTGTCGGCTCGTCACTTGACTGTGGTTCTACAATACGACGCCCGTCGCCAATAGCTCTGGTCAGCCGATAATTCAAACCTAATCTGAAAGACAGTACGAACACTATAAATTTTTTTGATATACTAAGCAATTGAGTTTTTTTTTCTTGAAAAAAATACATTGATATTTATAAATAAATGTTCATTGAGAAAAATTTAGTTTAACAAAAAAATTCACCAAAGAGAAATAGAGCTATTAAAAAAAGTATAATAGTTCATAAATCACTAAGTACTATCAACGTTTCAAATAATTCAAAAAGCTGCTAGCCATAGACTGAAAAATAAAACCACGCAATTTTAGTGCTTTTTTTTTTATTCTATACAGTTTCTCGAGCGGAGCCTCAAGCAAGATGGATGGCGGGAGAAAGGAGTCAGCTTTTTTACTACCCTTTGGCTCCTCTAGATAGAAAGTGAAAAGTGCGAGCGAGCGCACGGATTTACTAACTAAGTTGCAGCATTTGGCAACTGTTCCCGCTACTTCCCTGTATTTCAGTCCAAGTTGTTTTGATTTTGGTTCTGTGAACGATACGTGTAAACAAACGGTTGCTGAAATTATAATCTCGTGTATATTTTATTAGAACAGTACAGTGAGAGTAAGTACACATTATTCACTTGATTAAGTTGTTGTTTCTATACAATGAATTTGTTTAATGGAAAGTTTTATCGGTTTTATTTTATTAAACGGGGATTTCCTACCGGCATGCGCGTTGATCGTTAAAGCGGTTGTTGAAATTGTTGTACTTGAGTACTTTGGACTAGTAATTTTTTATAAATTTAATGTATAAAAAAATAATTTCAATGTATGTTTAACGATGTAAGGGTTTGTTTATTTAAAATTTTTCGTTAAGCTAAACTCTCAAACGCTCGTGCTGGTTTTGAATCCGACGCAACACATGTAATAACACGCGATTCCAATTTTAGATTTTGTTTTTCAAAATTGTTCAAATATTTAGCATTGGTATCCTAAAATCTCCATACCAAAAAAATAACGGCGTAATCCAACCGTTGCGAGAGGTGCTTTCACACAGGGCCTCGCAGTAACTAAACAAAAACAATTATAAATTTCGGAGTAAAGTGAACTACTTTATTAAAATTATAAATTCATTATTTTTTTACCAAAAATTGATTAAATAATACAAAATAACGGATTATGATGAATGTAAAACATTAAATAAGAAAACGTATAGTTTGGGGATAAATAATTTTTTCATACTATGGGTCTTTTTATGGTGAACCCTTATTATATTTCTAGAGATAATTGTGCAATTTTGAGTTGAAGCCTTTACGTTCGCACAGGGCCTCGCGTTTGTTAGAGGCAGGGCCGGATTTAAAGATTTGCCGCCAGATCTAGTTTTCTTTCTTTCTACATACAAGATTCATTTATGTACCTTTACACTCTAAATCGAAATAATAGGCGAATTTTTTTTAAAAAAAATTTCTAACTTTTTTAACGTTCCAAATCCGGGGGAGAGGGTGCAATTGCCCTCGAAGCAACCATGCCTTTCTGCTAAATATTAGTACTGTATTTACGTTTACAATTTACGCATTAATTTAAATTATTAGTTTTCTTTCTTAAAAATATTAGTATCAATATATTATTTCTTATGCCGAATGTCACTTTAATTGGTCGCAAAATTTGCCACCCCCAAAATGTGTCGCTCTAGTAGACTACAGCCTAATTAGCCTATTTAGAAATTCGGCCCTGGTTAGGGGCGCCCTATTTGAATATCATCTCATCAGTTTGATTTTGAGAGGCCCGTGATATGTCTAATTAAATTTCTAATTTCCCCTGTTCAACGAGCAATAACGGGCCGAATTCCAGTGTGAAAAAATAGTATTTAAATGAGGACGCCGGAAAGAGGAAAAGAGTTTTTCTTTTTTGATTAAGTTCAAGGTTTCTGCAGCGTCCACCATGTACGTTTCTACCACTACATTTCCCCTGGTTTCAACCTCATCTGTCAACATATATATTAGAAACAATTATGGCTGCGTTGGTTTGCCAGAGTAGTAAGTGATACACATCAGGGCTGCCCTTTTTAACCCTTTCCTTACGAAGGATATTTTGCTTCCTCGTAATATTTTGTGTGACAGGAATAACATCGTATATTCGTATCCCTAGTCGTTCGGCCGTCGTGGGCCGTTTCAGTAAGGAAAGGGTTAAATTGCACTATGAAAATCAATGGCTTCCCGTGAAATGACGTATTAATTTAATTGTTTTCAAACTGTTTATTTCTTGTATCTTATATACATCATTGTATCTTTATATTTTTGGGACAAACGGTTTGTTAAAATTATTGCAACAAAGTATAAATAGAAGGGCTGAAAAACCTTTTCTCTCATAGTTTATAAAATTATATCTCTGCTTATTTTTCCGTATCTATTGTGCTGCTACTAAAATGTTTGAAACATATCTGAGTAGCTATTCTAATGACAATTTATATTGTGATTTCAATTACGTTCTCCGAAATATGAAGTAAATGGCTGCAAATCGGTAATTGCATTGAAAGTGTTTTCTTTTTCTTTTTTGTGCAATTTAAACACGCACAAATAAATTAGAAATTCGTCTCACAAACTCACAAAAGTTTCTCAGCAACTAACATTTTGACACTTTCATTAACATTTTTACTGCTTACTTCTTGACCAAAATGTTAATAACCTCATTATCAACCCAACATGGCCAGAAAAGAGTTTCGAGCACATGTGCTGTCAGTCTTTATGCTGTAATATTGCTAAGACGAGAGTTTAGATTGTCTGTGATGACTAATGCGACTAGACTCCTCGTTTTTGGCGGGAAAGTATCCTTATCCCGCTTACAGTATTGTCCTGTCAAAACGTCCCGTTTCTCTGTTTCACTCTCAAACAAACAGAATAAAAAAAAAAAAAATTTATTAATAAAAAAATACTGAACTTAAAGCATTTTTTCCCTAATACTCTTTGTTTAAAGCTTTAAAAAGACCGTAAAATTCTTATTAGTAAATCTTTTTTTATACATCTGATTGCAATGAGGATTATGAAAATTATTTGGAGCTCAGTTCAGTTAATATCCGCTTACTAGGCAGGTTTTTTTTTTTTACAAAAGTTAATTCATTTTGGTATGAAGCTTTTACTATATGGACTTGGTACTTGACTCACTTGTATACTGTATGCCTTTTTTTTATTATTGCACTGAAATACTACTTACGTAGTTAGTGAATGCATGTACACTGCTCACAACTATTAGGGGAGCGCATGGTTTAAACCTTTTCACCACTAATGATACCATTTGGAATCATCAGCTTGCAAATTTTTATCTTCTTAAGTTAAGCTTGCACTTATGTATCGTTAGATAAAAGAATCACGTATTTTGAAGAATCAAATAATGTTTGTTTTAAGGGGTCATAGGAGTCTTAAAAATGTGCAAAGAAGGTACTACAAAACATTGTTTGATTTTTCATGTCATTTTTGAACTACTCAATGAAAAAGTATAATTTTTTATATGTAATTCTATAAGATTTATTTATTATAAAACAAGTTTTAAAATTTATGAAACTTTAGCCAAAACTAAAATAAATGATATTAAACATGAAGCTATTTGAACACATTGAGATTAGGCTTGCGCGGCAAATTGTGAGGTCAAAATTGAAAAAATGACCAAGAAAATGACTTTATATTGTACAAATATGTACAAACAAAGACTTATACCTAAATTCTCAGCTCAATTTTAATTAGAAATTATTTTAAGAACTTTTTTCTAAAAAAAGTAATAAAAATTTTAAAATTTTTATTTTAAATTTTTTTTTAAAAAATTCTAATTAAAATTGAGCTGAGATTTTAGGTATAAGTCTTTGTTTGTACATATTTGTACAATATAAAGTCATTTTCTTGGTCATCTTTTCAATTTTGACCTCACAATTTGCCGCGCAAGCCTAATCACAATGTGTTCAAATAGCTTCATGTTTAATATCATTTATTTTAGTTTTGGCAAAAGTTTCATAAATTTTAAAATTTGTTTTATAAATAATAAATAAATCCTGTAGAATTACATATAAAAAATATAATCATTTATTGAGTAGTTAAAAAATGACATGAAAGATCAAACTATGCTTTGTAGTATCTTCTTTGCACATTTTTAAGACTCTTGTGACCCCTTAATTAAATGAAAACATGAAAAACATTGTAAAATTAAATTCACTCCAAAAAACTTTTATGAAATAAATTGACCCTATATTCATCATGATAGCATTCTTAGGTATTTGAAAATTGTTTTTAATTTTTTTAACAAATAAAGTTTTGAAAAATAATTAAATTATTGTTATAATTTATTCAAAATTTATGATTCCAATTTTCCCCCTTAAATTTTAGTTAAAAAATTAAAAAAAAAATCCCCTGTTTTTTACCATTTCATTCTGGATGCATAATGAATCTATTTATTATTTTTTCGGTTTTTAGAATAAAAAATAACACGTTGGAACTGAAAGTTTTAACAAAAGTACGCAAAGTGCTCCTCTAATGGTTTTGAGCAGTGTAGTGTTGCTTTGGTAATTCGAAAGAGACAAAACGTGGACTTGGTGTCGGCTCGTAGCAAGTAAAGCCAGGCTGTACCTAAATCTTCAGTTTAAAGCAAAATTCCAAATTCGCGATCATAAATTTTTTATTCGTTGTTATGTTTTGCCAAAGGAGCGCATTTTTTTTAATGCTTTCACACCAAATATGAAAATTCTGCTCAAGGAGTGGGATAGGTAAAAGGTGCCATATGGGTATTAAATGAGTTGCACGTTTATAATCCAGCTGAATTGATGCAAGAGAATGAAAAATTTTCCCTAACGCCTTAAAGCTTAAACGCTTAAATGGTTCGGAAAGCCTCGATCATTCGATGAATATTAACCTGTAAAATTTTGCAAATTTAAGTACAAAAATAAATTTAATGGAAATTAATTGCATTATTTCAAAATTTTTTGTTGATTTTTCGCGGGAAAAAATTACGATGGCCCCTCTGCCCCTGGTGAGTTTTGGTTATTTAGGCTCGACCCCATTGCCCCGAAACGCGTCACGTAACGGTATTTTATGAATTCCCCCTGAGATATGCATATTGATTACATTTTTTGACAATATCAAATGAACCAAATTTGGAATTTGTGCTATAAAATATGTGCTAACCAACCCGACCACGACGTGATAAGTGCATAAGTTCATAAAACATCTTAAGCTAAATTTCAACTGAAACGCTTCAAATTCGCGCACGTTGGCTCTGTGTGCGATCGATTTAACCTCTGCCCTGCAAATGCTCTCTAAAACTAGTTTTCATAACCCCCACCTCTTTTTAGATGAAGTCGATAATGAAATGTTTTAAAATCTCTGGAAATGGGTTGGTGCCGTTCCTTTAAAGTGTAAAGCATCATCCCAAGCGTTCACGTTCTTCGTAATGAATTGTTCAGAAGAACAAATCTTTTGATTCGTTCTTTTCGCCAAACGAGTAGGAACGATTCTTTATCCTACAGATAGTTGCTGATGAACTGCTTTTAAGACAAATCTAGTGATTTTCCCTGGACAACTAAATAGATTACTGGTCCTAGTTTCCTTGTTTTTTTCTTATGGAAAACAATGTTGCCTGACGTTTTTCATAGATATTGAGTGTCCAAAAATAAATAAACAATTCGCGCGCTATTGCATGAATGATCTGAGACCAATTGCGGCGTGATGTCATTCGCGCGCGAAGGATTTGTTTCAGTTCAATTAGGAAACGCACATAATCTACGAAACTCCACCCATTCGCAGGCGAATTATCTGCATCGCGTTTCAATTCAATTTCATTCTTAGTTCGACGGCCTTCTAATTTAGATGGCATTGCTGTAGTCCACTTTTTGGTTGCAGGACGTTTGATTCTGGCCATGGCCCGCGCGGCTGTGTCTGAGATCATAAGCTTCCTGAGGGACCTGGCCGAAGAGGAGGACATGCGCGTCACCGTGCAGCAGACTGTGAGAGGGGGCTTCATGGCGGGAGGGGGCGCCGTGGCAGGGGGCCTCCTTGCTGGCCCCGTCGGAATGGCAGTCGGTGAGTAAGGATTGAATAGCGAGCCTAAATAAAAGGACGGACTTGTACTTCGTACAAGTATATAGGAGTGCCGCCACTGTGACTGGCAACCGGTTCTCCACGCTCTTGCCCGGTTCGTGCCAACCTAGAATCGTTATCGAACAAGGGCCCTTTCGAAATGAAACTATACCAAAACCGAGCTTAAGTTTGCAGCAGAGAAATGTACTAGGCGGAGGAATCTGCATAAACAACGCTGCTGGCGCCGAAATTTCGCCTGCTCCTATTGGCTGCTCCTTCGACCCTGATATTCGTGCGCCCTGTTACGTCAAAATCGAAGGAAAAAATAATTAAAATAACACTTTAACTGAAGCTAAACTAATAAAAATAATAAATTTATGTCTTGAAATAACAAATAAATTTGTTTATTGAATGTGAAATACCTTTTTGTATTCGATTCTCGCACTCAAAAATGAGAACTATTTACCCTTTTTCTCGTAGAACATTTGTATACTGCAAACTTAAGGTCGGTTTTAGTGTAATATTTGGCCGGGCTACACCTTGTTTATTTTCTTTTCAAACTTCGAAAACACGTTCTTCCCCCATCCCTTCGCTTGGTTTTCTAGGAGACGGGGAGAGCATCGTTTCTTTAAACCACGCGTTTGAGGTTCTGCTGTGAGGTTGACAGTACAAACTTAAATAGGGTAGGGGAAAAACAAGCTCACGCCCCGTTTCGAAGAAAACCACATGCGGGGTGGGGGAGGAAAATGCTTTCGAAGTTTACATTCAGGATAGACCGGGTATAATCGCTGGAGAAAAAGCGTTTGTAAATACGTTTAGTTTTGAAATGCAAAATACGGTAAAAATCGTAATCCCATGCATGGACCACGATTGAGAGGCGGCACTCTTATTTACTTGATATAGGCACACTAGTAAACGAAGGGACTTCTCTGCTGTGGGAAGGTCAACTGCAGTAACTAGTCTAATGACTTAGGTCAGTATTCGAAATTGGATAAAGAAATATATTAGTATCTGTGCTACTAACTTAAAAACACTAGGAGCCAATGCACATTACCTAGGCGCATTTTGTTTACCCGGGTTCAAAAAACATTTTGAAAAATTTCTCCACCATATTTGGAGTCTACGGTGCCTAAATGACGGTTTTAAGATCACCTGACTTGCGTGTTTATAGAGTCACCGGAATTTTTTGATTTTATGGAATCTTAAGAGTTTCGCCATTTTAGGATAACTGGAGTTAACCAAAACTCAAGAAATCACAATTTACTACAGCCGAAGTTTGTGCATTAATACTGTCGTCTGAGTTTTTCAGAGACAGTGTCTATTTGACTAAATCTATGCTATTTGACAAATACCACAATTTGGAGAGCACACAATTTACAATAGCTCCAATTCGGAGATTTTATGAAGTTCGCTGGTTTCGAAATTAATAGTGCGATTTTAGAACTGCCGAATTTCGGCTATTATACGATCCCAGCAGCGATTTGCAAATTTAGGATCAGTAAAGATTTCTGATTTTAATTTTTGGCGAGATTCTTGGAAACCCGATGTATAAAAGTAAGTTTTGAAGATTTTTTTTAAAAACCGTATGCCGCGATAACTGCGACTAAATTTATTTTGTTGTCCCCAAATCGAAAAAATTGGTCGTATTTTGCGACTATACCAAAACCGACCTTAAGTTTGCAGTATACAAATGGTCTACGAGAAAAAGGGTAAATAGTTCTCATTTTTGAGTGCGAGAATCGAATACTAAAAGGTATTTCACATTCAATAAACAAATTGATTTGTTATTTCAAGACATAAATTTATTATTTTTATTAGTTAAGCTTCAGTTAGAGTGTCATTTTAATTATTTTTTCCTTCGATTTTGACGTAACAGAACGAATATCAGGGTCGAAAGGAGCAGCCAATCAGAGTACGCGAAATTGCGGCGCCAGCCGGGTTGTTTACCCAGTTTCCTCCGCTCAGTACATTTCTCTGCTGCAAACTTTAGCTTGGTTTTGGTATAGTGCCTCTGAATTGCGAACCCTGCTTGGGACCATTGTTGCGAGCACTCAATTTCTCTAACCTGAAGGAAAACATACCAAAAAGACTAATAATTTCAGAGTAACAATTGTTTAATTCATTGTTGTGGTTACTCCAGTTTACCCTCCCATGACAGTCCTTATTTCCTGTACACTGTAACAAAAAGTCTGTTGTTTTTACCAAAAAAAAAAAAACTGTCAGCTGTGTTTGTGCCAAAAAATAACGTAAAACTAGCAGAGTAACTAGTAAGGTTTATTTTATAAGAAAAATTTGTAATTTTAGCGCGAAATCTGTTTTTTTATCATGCAAATAAAATAAAATCGAGACAATTAAATGGGAATGTTTCAGATGATATATAAAGCTCTTGTTTTTTTTCTTTCCGTGTCCTACGATTTCGAGGGTTGTTGAGGTTTCACTCTCAAAATAACCGTCATACATGAAAATAATAACTTTTGTTCTTTCTATGCAAACTTTCTGTAACAAATGGTTTGAACAACCAACAGCGCAGCCATAAGTTAATTTAAAAAAATTTTAAACAAGCAAAATACTCTGAGAAAACTCGTTTTCGAATACCAAACAAAAGTTTAAACCCAGATGGAAACAAGGCCGCTGGATCTGTTGCCATTCACGACGTGAAACTACCCCATGAAAGGCATACGTTTAGATGAGCCATCGAATCCATGGAATGCCAAAATCCCCATTAGGGGAAAAAGAGGTTGAGCAAGATTTCTAACTTAAATGATTGGATGTGGCCGAATCCATGGTATGGAACATCAAACCCTCCTCCATTGGAGGGTTTGCGAAACACCCCAGTGGTTTGAGACACTTACTAATCGAGAAGGGGGAAAAAGAATGGAATAATAAAAAATAAACTCGTCTCTTGACCAGGGTTCTAAATTACGAGGCGTAATTGGATGTGTTGGCCGTAATTAGCCATAATTGGCTACTCCTCATAATTATAACCTTGGTCAAGAGACGAGTTTCTGTGTTATAATTTCATTATTTTTCGTAATAAAGAAACTCGTCTCTTGACCATGGTTCTAAATTACGAGTCGTAATTAGCTGTGTTGTCAGTAATTGGCTATAATTGTCGACGCCTCGTAATTTAGATTCTGGTCAAAAGACGAGTTTGGTTCTTATGATTATTATTTTTTATGATTATTCTTTAGGATTCTGTCTTTTTTTATGATTCCATTCTTTTTCCCCCTTCTTGAATAGTAAGTGTCTAAATTTTTGATGCATTTGGATTATTCATTAAAAGCTACAGACCACTCCGAATAGGGAGCGTTATTTTATAACCACCCTGTATGTTCTTTCTGTAGGTGGTACCATTGGCAGCCTTTTGGGAGCAGCCACCAGCAAAGATTTCAAGCCCGTTGTCCAAATCATCAGGGACATGCCTGATCATAAACAAGAGCAGCTGGCTGGACGAGTTCGAAACATTCTGACCAACCGAGACATACAAACTCTGGCAGTACTGGCTGTCACTACTGGCGCGGCCGGGGCTGTCAGACATGAAATCGTGCAAGAGCTGCAGCGGTACATCACCACCGAAATGCAGATGACCTTGGCTTGATGAGCTTGTTGATTTTGTCTTTTTGTACTTTGTAAAGTAAATGTTGATTTTTGATAGCGTAATTTGTTAGTGGTTATGTTCTTATTTTAACCCTTTCACTCCCAATGACAATTTGGCACCATCATTAAAGAAAAAATCTGATCGTCTATAGCCATTTATGATAATTAAAGAGCCCATCATTTGATTCTTCAAACTTTTTTAATAAGAAAATGTTTTTTATTAATCCAAAGATGTCAGCCCTATTTTTTCTTAAATTATGATCAGAAACGTACTTGCCAAATGGCATCACTGGGATTGAAAGAGTTAAATTTTGACAGGGATTTCGGGCATGCATGTATATAAAATTCTGCTTTTGCGAGAAGCGCTACAGTATAACAATATGAATGGACGCTAACGCGTCGCTCTTCGGTGACATTTATCTCGAACGCATTAACAAAACAATCTACAAATAACCTATATGCTTTTCTCTTCGACAAGAAAGACATAAACTTTATTTAAGCTTGATGTAGGCCAGTGGTTCTCAACAGGTGGGTCGCGACCCCCTGGGGGGTCGCGAAGGGATCCTAGGGGGGTCCCAAATTTTTTTTTTAAATACAAAAATATATATTTAAGCAACATTTCATACAATAATTTTACAACTAGAATGGAAGAAAAAAATCACCACACATTATTTTATTTTATTTTCTATCTTGGCTAATTTACATTTCAACTTTTATGTTATTATTACATAATTTTAATTCTAGTACGGTTACGTTGCAACAAGCTAATGCGAAACTCGTGCTTGTCGGAACTTTTAAATTCGAAACCTTTTAAATTCTTATCATAAATGGAAGTTTTCAAAATTAGATTTCTTAACTTTAGCAGCATAAACATTCAGTTTTTTTAAGAATCCATTAATTTTGTCTTGAGTTTTGATATTAGTTATATTTCGAGAAAAATTCAAAACCTTCCCACCTTACAGAAATCGTAAAATAAAAAAAAAAACAATTACCCAAATATAATAGTTAATAAAGAGTACAGCATGTGTAGGGCAGGGGGATGGGGGGGGGGGGGAGGGTCGCGAAGTTATTTTGTGGCATTAGGGGGTCGTCACCTACAAAAGGTTGAGAACCACTGAATAGGCCATCAAGGGTTCAAAGGCCCGTCCAGACGACACAAATAATACATAGTTACAATTTGAAAAGAATACTAAACAACAAAAATGCGGCACTGGCGTGGAAAAATACAAACATTATTTTTACACAAAGAGGTTTGGATATTGCATTTATGAATTTATATAAAAAGCTGTGTTGCTTTTTTATATAACAATATAAAAAAGCATATCCTGCACAAAAGTTTAGACACAGACGGCAATTCATAAAAAAATCGTCAATGTTACTATTTTTCATTATATTTTTAAAATATATATTCTTTAGACAGCATGAAAAATAATAGGGAAAAAATTTTTGCCAAAAAATATCAATACATTTGACTTCCATCAACAAATTAAAAATGTCCATACTTTCCTTGCCACAAAAGTATAGAAACAAGTTTCAGTTTTATGCAAATTCTATACAGGAAGTGATTGCTTCATCAAAGGGGAGGGGTTTTAAGTTGCTTTAAAAGGTTGAAGGTAATTTTCAATGCTTAGAACCATTCTAAAGTCAGCTGGAATTTTGTATGAAGAGATTTTAAGAAGATGGATATTGAAATTCAGAGGTAAATCTGTTTCTGATATTTCTACTAAATTTAAGCGTTCGAAACGAGGTATTTATAGAGTGTCAGCACGTGGCGATCAACATCCACCAAAATCGCGGTCACGAAGACCTCAAATCACCAGAAAACGAGAGGACAGACAAAAAAATTGGCTTCGGACAAACATTGCTCTTCAAATACAAATTAAAATCACTATTGTGGCTTAATTTTTACCAAAATTTATCAGGAGGTGAATCAATGAATTTGGATGCTTGATAAAATCCAAGCTGATAGTGCAATCTAGATTGCTATCTCATCATGAAGATGCGAGACTGCAATGGTTCAAAGCATTGAAAATTACCTTCAACCTTTTAAAGCAACTTAAAACCTCTCCCCTTTGATGACGCAATCACTTCCTGTATAGAATTTGCATAAAACTGAACCTTGTGTCTATACTTTTGTGGCAAGGAAAGTATGGACATTTTTAATTTGTTGATGGAAGTCAAATTTATCTATATTTTTTGGCAAATTTTTTTTACCCTGTTATTTTTCATGCTGAATACATAATAAAAAAAAACTCTGAAAAATTGATGACAAACAACATTGAAAAACATTGACGTTTTTTTCATGAATTGCGTCTGTGGTCTAAACTTTTGTGCAGGACTGTAACAATATAAAAAGCTATACTGGTTCACAAATGGCTTTCACCTTTCTCTCTAGAGGTAGATCTGCTACTTTCTAAGTATATGATTTTCAATATACAGACATTCCCATGTCCTTGCCCAGGCAATCTCTCAGTGCCAGCAAGATCTCTTCTCTTGTGGCCACTTTTCCGTTCGGAAGAGTCACCATCTCGCCATCGTATGGTTCTTTTTCTGGTTCAGCCCTTTCCTCACCGTCTGTAGACTGTGGCACGGAAGATCTGAGTAACCAGCTGGTTGGTGTCAACTTGCTGAGCTCGATACCAGTGTTTAGAATTTTTTGTATGAGTTCCATTTGTTTTTCGGGGGGCATGTTGACGATGACTTCGACGACTGATTTCTGTTCCCAGCAGACAAAGGTAACTAGGATTGATCCGACGACAAGGCCTGAAAAAAAGTTAGATGTTATTAGACTATTTCTTTTCCAAACTACGGACAATTGAATTGCAATTTTGAAACTACGTTTGAAATTAAATGAGTTAAAATGAAAGGTTTATAGAGAACGTTTAGGTAGATTTTGAATACAAACTATGGATAATCGTTAATGAAGTGATCCCGAGAGATCTACAATTATAAATCTCTTCAATATTTATGAAGTTTGTTATCGCATTCTGTCCCAAACTATGTACTATGCATTGTCAATTTTTTTTATTAGCTTTGCCTACTAAGTCTAATCCTTTTGCGATGGAACATTTCAGGAGTTATTGTTAGGATTGAAGTCTTTTATAAGACAGCGTAAAAATTCGTGTATTTTAATTGTGAAACCTGAAATAGGAGGAACCAGTCCTAGTAAAATGTGATAATTACATTATTTTAGCTATACATTATTATGTATGAAAGTAGAGATTTTACCTGTGGCCAATCCCCATGCAAGAGGCTGAACAAGTGCCACGCCAATTAGAACGAATGCCACCAAAATCGAGAGACCTTTCTTTGTCCCGAATGCTGTTACTTTCATGTCCTCTTCCTCGGCCAACATTTTTATAATTTCCAAAATGTTGGTGGCAGGTGAGTCCAAAATATCACCGTCCATGATTTCCATATCAGCATCCATTTCCATTATTGACAAATTACCTAAAAGAAAAAACATGAAGGATTAGAAAAAAAAAAGTATTTTTGAGTTCAGTTCTCGCCAGAGGCAATGATACTTTTTTTGGGAGAATTTAATTAATAAAAGTTATTTTAAATGTACGAAAAAATCTCGGATATTTTGAATTTTTTTCATGTTTTACATACTATTTTTCAAAACTCATTTTTATTGATAGTTAAAATATTAAGTCTCACTTTTTTCATTTAATACTCATTTTTACTGTTAGAATTACTGATAGTTAGCTGGAAAAGGTACTAGTTCAGTTCCCACCTGGGGCATTGATATTTGTTTGAGAAAAGGTGAGGAACGAAAAGCCGAAATTCGCAGACTCAAATTTTTTGAAATGCCGCCTACTTCATATATATTTCGAAAAATGCAATGATCTTGCAAAGACTGCAATTATATAACTAGCGTAAGTAGGAACTAGAATAATTAATAATGGGATTAATGAGGAGGAAAAACGACGGACACAGAAATCGGAGCACTCGAAACTTCAAATATACAGTAGAACTTGATTATCCGATCTAATTGGGACCGGAAGTAGGTCTGATTATCGAAAATTACGGATAAGGGTGAAGTTTCACGAAATAGTTAAACTTATACTACAGGTTCCGCCGATAGGCTCCCGTGGAAATTGCGGAGGTGGCGATAGATGGCAGCATCTGTCCCGTATGTTTGTGTTGTGTCTGTTTTACTTGACGAAGGTTTACAAGCGTATCTCTGAACAAACACACAAGCCTAAAAATATGTGTTCCAGTTGCCGATAGTTCGTGAACTTCAAATGCGATACTCGTCGATATCCGTTCCGGTTTCGCTGTTGTAAACATTGAGTTTTATAATCGCAGTAAATTTGTGAGACTGGTTTATTTTGAGATTTTGAGAATAACCGAAAACTACCTTGTTATTGGATAAGTTTCTTTTTATTTGACTGAAGTGGTCGATTAACAAAGAGTTCTGGATGAAAAGGGATGGATAACCAAGGTTCTACCGTTGATCCAGATATGAAAATCATGAATCTTCAAAAATCCTTGGAAAACGAATAATTAAGAATTCTCTGAATTCGGAAAATTGCCAGTCCTCGAAAATCTAAATTTTTTAACTGTCGACAAAGTATCGAGTTTTCGAAAAATGAACAATTTCTAATTTGAAACCACAAAATCTCAGCAATTGAAAAAACATAGCATATCTTATCAAAGTAAGTTAAATTGCCTGCGAACCTTGGAAGTCAGAAAATCATTGTACCGCTAAAATATGTAGACCATTGAAATTTCTTACCGAAATCGATTCAGGACATGAAATTTAGAACGAAATCCAAAATTTTGTCCTTTTACGACCTAAACTTGTAGAGAAAATCTTCAAAATTTCTGAATTCAGGGGGTGGTCGCTGAATTTCCAAAACTTCCTGTGTTGCTTCAGGCTGAAGCACTGGGGAATTATTTTTTTACTTTTATTTTTTTTAATTCGAAAGATTTAAAAAAATAAAAAGTA
Organism: Hylyphantes graminicola; assembly: GCA_023701765.1. Classification (NCBI taxonomy): domain Eukaryota; kingdom Metazoa; phylum Arthropoda; class Arachnida; order Araneae; family Linyphiidae; genus Hylyphantes; species Hylyphantes graminicola. The sequence goes on from CM043115.1 coordinate 18,295,977, forward strand.
GGTATTGGAAGCTGATAATGCCCGTCCATACCTCCCTTCCAAAATCGTTCCTATCTGTCGTATTTTAATTTTTTTTTGTTAGAGGGATATGACCGCAGAGACCCTACTGCTATTCAATTTTGCCCGTCGGACGGACGGACATCTGTATACTGTCCATCGGCGAATGGGGCTGGGGAGCCAGTCGGTTAGGAACTCGCCTAGTATGTGAAAGGTCCCAGGTTCGGGTCCGGGCATCGCCAAAATACTGCCGACCTATAAACGGCAAGTGCAGCCAAAAATGTCCGACGAACAATACCTCGTGTAAGGGAGTGCACGTTAAATACCCTTCAAAGTCCTAACGCTGCGTCGATGTCGCACTTAATGGTTGCGTTGGGTGCCTATTCAGGGGTCGGCTCGTCACTTGACTTTGGTTCTAAAATAAATACGACGCCCGTCGCCAATAGCCCTCGTGTAGCTCTGATGCGGCGATATTCAAACCTAACCTAACCTACCATCAGCGAATTCTACATTGAAATAGTTTTGAAATTGAATCTTAAGTAATGTAATGGTAATTTAATCATTTCTGGCTGCCTATTTCTAGCCTCCTTGTAGGAGCTTTAACACAGCCAATAACGCCTCGTAATTTAGAACCTTGGTCAAGTGGCGAGGTCGACACCTGAGCGAGCACCCAACGACATTTCGAGCGACATCGTACGCTGACGCCGTCGGGACTTTGGACTCCACAGATTTAACGAGCACGTCTATCCCTGTGTACTCGGGCCCATCCGTCACGAGTTGGATTTTCAACTCTTTCCCAGTACAGATATCCGATTTATAGGATGACTGGCAGTAGGTGGGATTCGAACCTGAGAAGATTAGAATCCTGAGGCTAATGTCTTAGCCACTCGGCCACGAACGGGCCTACCTCAAGTAATTTAAATAGCAGTTGCCACATCAACAATATGGCATCAGAAACTTTATTTATTTTTAAAATAATATTCGGGGCAAAATTGATTTTTGTCATAAATCAGTTTGGAATGACGTCACAAAATGAAGCAAATTGTTATTCTTTGATTGCCAAGATTTTTTTTACTGAGAAAGCGGCAAAATATTGAATTTTTTGCATAAAAATCTGATAATTTCAATTTACATTTCTTATTTTTTTTATAAAGCATTTTGGAGTAGTTTCATGATTTTTGTTATTTTTAAATATCTAATTATTAGAACTACAAATTCATCAGTAGTTAAATAATATTAAATTAATTTGTTAAATGGTAATTCCATGCAAAATTATAATTTCTGTAGTGTAAGTCCACATGTGTAAAAAGTTATTATCACTACAACTTTTAACATTAAATGGAGAAAAAAATATTGGTGGAATAGCTTATCTACACTACTTATTAAAACTATAAATAATGTAATGGCCGTTATTTAATTTGATTTATTTTTAAAATTTAAAAAAGCTTGTAATCCCCCATAAATTGTGATTTACACTACAGTTACATGGAATATGGAGTTACATGGAATAAAAATAGTAGATTTTAACTTTTAGAAGTTTAAATTAATACTAGATGTTGTGCCTGTTTTTTTTTTCACTATTTATAAATCTCTTTAGGCACAGACGCAATTCATAAAAAAAATCTTCGATGTTTACTATTTTTCAGTAGTTTTTTTTTCAAATTTCGAAACTTTCCTTGCTACAAACGTATAGGCACAGGTTTCAGTTTTATGCAAATTCTCTGGAGAAAGGGATCGTGTTATCAAAAGGGAGGATTTTTAAGTTGCTTTGAAAGGTTGAAAGTAATTTTCAATGCTTAGAAAGATTTTGAAGTAAACATAATTTTCGTATGAAGAGGTAATAAGGATATGTATATTAAAATTTAGAGGTAAATATGTTTATGATATTTCTACTGAATTAAAGTTTTCTAAATGAGGTGTTTATAGAGTGTTAGCATGTGGCTATTTAGGGCAGGTGCATTAATTAACTAGAGGGGGGGGGGGGGGGGCGGAGGATTTTGGAATACATCTGTAAATAAAAAGGTTGACCCCCCCTTGGGACCTGAAATATAAAACATGACCCCCCCCCTAAAAAAATAGGGGTATAGAATCAAAAGTCACTAAATCCAAAAGTAAAAATGCGGGAAATCACAAAAAACTGATTTTAATACCTTACTATATATATTGTATAGAGTAAAGGTGAATACTTGTAAATTAGTACAAAAATTACATATATTCACCATTACTCTATGCAATAGTAGGTATTAAAAGCAATTTTTTGCGATTTTCCAGATTTTTACTTTTTAGATTTAGTGACTTTTGATTCTATACCCTCAAATAATCATAATTCTTAAAAATAAAGCATCAAAAATATTCTTGTTTTATTGAACAGTTTTCAAGCATCCATCCTAAATTTTGATTTTTTAAGTAAACTTACACCGTCAGACTCGATAAATTGCTGGTTCTTCTCTAGAAAGCAATGTTTTTGATCACGAGGCTAAATGCAGCATTCTATAGATCTACTGCTACAAGAGGCAGAAACAACTTATTTGAACGCATGATGTAATGTATGCAAGCTCTGTGCAAAAAGCTTTTTAGATTGTGAAGATTGATAACATTTGCACAAATAAAATGTTTAGTAATTAGTAACATACATCATAATTGTGTCCAGAATGTAATCATTGTGTCCAGAATGTAATTTTTTTCGTAGGTTGGGTCTACATTTGTTAAGGTGTGAAAAATTAAATATAATATTACTTTATTATACTAAAAACAGTAGTTTTGTTTATGGTGAAATTTTATTCGTAATGATTTTTTTAACAAAACATATTAATTTTCATTTGAAATGTTAAGATGATGTAAGCAAGTGAACTTGTTTAAGATTTTTTTTTGCGGAAATTGTTTATGTTCTCAAAAGTTGGGAAAAATTAATGATTTCGAAAAGTTTTACTTTATGCATTTTTCAAATTAACTAAAACAGTTAAATTTGAAAAACATCGATTTTACACATTTAGTGTGATATGAATTTTATATGCTTCCGGTAATATATATATTTTTTTCTGAAGAGATTAAAACTTAATCAAAATAAATTCAGGGATTGGAAAGGTACTTTTAAAAAGAAACACTGTTACAGTTACTTGAGTAAAAAAGTAATTCTGTTATAGTTACAGTTACTTTATATGAAAATTGAAAAGCAACGCGTTACAGTTATTTTCACAAAAAGTAATACAAATCACCGTTACTTTTTGAAATTTCAAGTAGTAAGAAAAGTTTAAATTTATCCATATCTTACCATTTTTCAAAGGAAGCCACGATAAACGAATCACTGAAATTATAATTTAATTTTTTTTATATTTAATTTTAAGCCATTGCCTTGATAATCATCCGATACGAGTCCACCAGTTAACTCTCGTTCGGGTTATGACAGAAATAAGGGTAGCTCAAAAATGAACGTCCACTTCCCTCCCCATCCCCAGGTCTTCCAGGGAATGGACTTTGTTGTTGGTCATTGTTGTCTGCCCCATTCAGGCAACACAAAGAGGTTTATACATAGGCAAGGCATCCAACCTGTTTAACAGTCAGCATGATTTATTTCTCAACCCTTCTTTTCCCTAGATGTCTGTAATTACGGGGCTATAATGTGACACTTGGAAAGGTAAACAGACAAGGAGAAACATTCGTACTTTAACAATTCTGGCTGGCCAGAAAGGCGCCGTACACCTGCCAATGGACAGGACAATTCTATTATGCTTTATTTTTCCCTCCCAAGAAAAGCTCGTATTTCGGGAAAGCGAAATGTTATGTTCCCTCCTTAGAAGTGGAATTTCAAAATTGGCATCAGACAGCTTTCAGAAAGTAATGGAAAAGTAGCGAAAGATACTCCAATCCCTGATAATAATTCTACCCCCCCCCCCCCAATGTTAAAATTGGAATATTAACACCAGACCCCCCCTTTCAAGGATAAAATTTAATCATGACCCCCCCCCCCTATAATCCTCCGGCCCCCCCTCTAACTAAATAATGCACTTGCCCTTATATCAACCAAAATCGCGGTGTAGAAGACCTCGAATCCCCAGCAAATGAGAGGACAGGCAAATTAAAAAAATTGGCTTCAGACAAACATTACTCTTCAAATCAAATTAATAGCCGGATTGTGGCTGGATTTTCAAGTGAAACTATCAGGAGGTGAATCAAGGAATCTGGATACTTGATAAAATCTAAGCTGAAGCGCAAGCCTATGTAGCTTGCGATTTCATCATAAAGATGCAAGACTGCAATGGGCTCAACAACACATGTCTTTCAGCGTCAAATGGCATAATGGAGCTTAGATGGTTCCAATGGGTGTGGCTAGTACTGGCATGATTTGATTAAAGTTCCCAGGATCTAATTTAGACGGCATTTAGCAAGGTGGCGCTATTAGAGGAGTCAGGTAATGGTGTGGGGAGGTTTTCGATTAAACGGCTAGACTTTCTTAGCCTTTACCAAAGGAAAGCAAAACTCGGGGGACTACCAGGTAACTCCAGACAAGAGTATCAAGTATCCAGATTCCTTGTTTCATCTCCTGATTTTTACGTGAAAATTTAGCCGCAATCAGGCCTTTAATTTGATCTGAAAAGCAATGTTTGTCTGAAGCCAATTTTCTTTATTTGTCTGTTCCCTCGTTTGCTTATGATTCGAAGTCTTCCAGACCGCGATTGTGGTTGATATTGATAGCCACGTGCTTACACTCTAACACCTCGTTTCCCCGAACGCTTTAATTCAGTTGAAATATCAGAAACATATTTACCTCTGAATTATAATGTCCGTATCCTTATAAACTCTTCATACGAAAATTCAGTTGACTTCAGAATCTTTCTAAGCATTGAAAATTACCTTCAACCTTTTGAAGCTACTTAAAAATCTTCCCTTTTGAAGACGCAATCACTTTCTCCAGAGAACTTGCACAAAACTGAGACCTATGCCTATACTTTTGTGGCAAGGAAATTTTTGAAATTTTAATTGATGGAAGTCAAATTTAAATATATTTTTTGGAACAATTTTTACCCTATTAATTTTCATAATACCTAAAAAATATAAATAAAAAAAAACTACCGTAAAATAGTATATATTGACGATTTTTTCATGAATTGTATCTGTGTCTAAACTTTTGTGCAGCACTGTAGATGACGTTTACTGTTACAAACCTACTTGTTCCCTTAAAAAATTCAGTAAGTACTTCTAAGTAGCAGAAAACTACACTCCGTGCCAACCTAACTGAGGAAAAAACAAATAGTAAAAAGGCAGGGGAAAAATCGTGATTGATCCGTTAGTTGGAAACTCTTGTAAGGTAATATTTACATACAAAATGAACTTAATAAACATTTAACCAAAATGCACTTTTCATACTGATAAAATTGCGAAATTTTCTCGAACAATATTGAAACATGTTAGACCTTAAATGAAAGTAATGCTTTAAACATGTTTTCTGGATGGATTCACAAATACTTTATGGAACGCTTTACATCCGCGGAAGGATCTTCTCCCTAGCATATTTCTATTTACCCAACTTAGGTTGGCAAGGAGTTTTAACAAGTGATGACCCTAAGGGATTTTATTGAATTTCTCTGCAAATAATGCTCAGTCGATCTGCAAATAATGATCAATAATTATAAATTGAAAAATAAAAAAGCTTCACATTGCAAATTTCAAAAAAACGTAGCGCCATCTGTTGTTAGGAGATATTCTGAATCATCTAAGGATTTATAACTGATACACGCGCTGTGCCCTGATAGTTAAAACAAGAAATGTTTGTTTTGTCCATGAAAAAAAATATATTAAATTTATTTCAATGAACTTATTTACTTACCTGAGATTTGAAGTAAAATATAGAACGTTCATAAAGGTAACGAATATTAAAATGAACTATATATAAAGTACGGGAATGCAGCAAAACAAAGATAAGACCATAGAAATATAGATAAAAGGCATTATGAGTAATATCCGATAACGGTTCTTTATATCGCTCACCTATAAATTGAAATGACAGATTAAAACACGTAAATAATGGGATGCATAAGATTTTGATTCACAAATTGATCTCCACACAAAAAGGAATTTCGTGTAGTTTCAAAATGATTGATCAAAACATTGTGTTGTTTCATTTGATAGTTTTCTTATCAGCACTTTTTTTAAAAGTTAGGATAGGTTAGGTTTGAATTATCGTCGCACTAGAGCTACACGAGGGTTATTGGCGACGGGCGTCGTATTTTAGAACCACAGTCAAGTAACGAGCCGACACCTGAATAGGCACCCAACGCAACCGTTAAGGGCGGCATCGTACGCAGCGTTAGGACTTTGATGGATATTTAACATGACTATCTTACACGGGGTATTATTCGTCGGACATTTTTGGCTGCACGGGCCGTTTAAAGGTCGGTAGTTATTTTTGGCGATGCCAGGACCCGAACCTGAGACCTTTCGTATGCTGACCGACTGGGCTCCCCAGCCCTTTTTTTTAGAGTTCTGATGGCAAACATAGAATTTGTTCTTTAAATCTTTTCAAAATGCCAATTGCCTCATGGACTTGAGGAGAAATTTGTATTATGTATTAACTAAACAGGGCAATTTTAATTTAAATAAACGTTCACGATAACTTAGCTAGCATAATCAGGCAGTACATAAATTTTAAAATGGTCACAAACAAAGGTGTAATTATACAAAATCATAAGGTATTTATATTTTTCATGTAGTACATTGCAATAAAATAAAAAAATGAATTATTTGGAAAAGTTACATGTAGTACACATTTTTTTGTTTTTTAAATATTATTAGGTATCAATTAGAAAGACCTGACAAGTAATGCTCCAAAATAAGAGAGTTTCCTAAAAATTAGTTTTTTTTAAAAAAAATATAAATGTGATCCACTACGTTTGTAAGTCCCTTGCTACATGCACAAACTTGTGTATGACATTTTTCGACAAATATTCAGTACATTTTAACAAATTTAAATATTTGAAAACGTAGTGCATTATTAAAACACATTTAAATTAATTTTAAGTCATGTTTTTAAAAAATAATTTAAAAACTAAGCAATTTTTATTCATTTATACTATTTGTAATATTTTTATGTATCTTTTCAATGATGAACTTTTTAATTTAACTTTAAATATTTACAAAACAAATATGATTGCGAATTATTCATAAAAAAAGGTCAAAGTCACTGAAAACCTTGTTTTCGTCAAACTTTAGTAATTCCACAGGACATTTTGCTGAAAGTTACAAGGTACAGCTGGGGAAATAAAAGCTCCACCCCTTGTTACTCAACTGCTATTGGTCAAGGGACTTCATGAAAGGCTTAGATATGAAAGGTGTCATTTTTCAAAAAAAAAAAAAAAAAAAAAAAAAAAAAAGAATCGATTACTTGCAGCAACAAATGTATAAGGGATCGTCTACATATTAAAATGAGCCTAATTTTTTTATACATAAAAATATTTATCTCCTTTAAAATACCCTAGAGATCAAAAGCTTTGTCATACTTTTCTTTTTAGCTTTTTATGCCTACCCAAATATTTTTCAAGGTAGTTACAATAAAAGTTTTGCATTGAAATAATTTAAATAGCGCCTGGGATTAAAAATGATTTTTTTGAACAATACATTTGTGATTTCTCAATTTTTAATAAATTAAAATGTGCAAAAAATGTGAGAGATAGAAATATAATTTTCAATTTTCGAAACCAGCGTCCATAAAATACACTAAGACTAATTAGCTAAGCACTTCAGTTCACAGCAAAAAGTTCAAATTCTAGTGTATTTTGTCAAGAAAATTAAATAGCCAATCTACCCCTACCCCCCTCCCCCAAATAGCCCTCGTGTAGCTCTAGTGCGACGATAATTCAAATCCAACATCTCCCCAAGTAAAATTAGTTACTGCTGCCATCTATCAGCAACGTGTTGAAACATAATATACTGATCTCATTCTGTGAAACTAAAGGAATAATTAAGGATGAAGTAAATCTGCCCAAAAAAATTCAACATATATTGGTAAAATGTATATCGTCCCGAACTATTGAATGCATTGTTTCTGTGAGAAGATGAGTATAAAATACAGGAATCAAAGTTTAACTTAATATTATTTTGTGAGTTTAGAGCTATTATTTTAGGTATTGATTGCACAGTTATGTGTTTTAGTCCTCATGTAGTATTTTTTTGTATTAAAGTTATAATGCCGACGCAGGAAATGTTTTGTATTTCAATATAAATATTTAAAATATTAAGTTGGTTAATGGTTGTGTCGTGTCCATAACAAATCCCGTATATCTAACCATGGTTGGTGTTGCCATCTATGAATTATTCGGGAAGTTAATTTTTAAGGCTGTTTCGTAGCCAACAACCAATTATTCCTATATTTATGCAATTAATATAAATGGTTTTTGCACATCCAGAATTTCTTTGGTAGATTAGAAGAAGGGAGATTGCAAAAAAGTTTCTAACTCATTCGGAAGTTTTGATTTACCAATTCTACCAAAGCAGAATTAGTTGCATACCCTATAAATATGAAAACACCGCGCCATAATTAAAAGGAATAAAATAAAATCTTAGCTACAAATTTCTAATGTGGTATGTATGAGCAAGGGTTTGATTTGCCATTTATTTATAGAGTTAATTTCGATAAAGTTCATCTAGAACAACTCCATTAACTTATTTTTTAAAATGCTTCTTTGGTTTTAGTACTTACCAGCGGGTGACCGAGCTCTGCTCGGAGAAAACAGGTATCGAAGCTAACTCGAAGATTTAAATTTTCAATTGTGATTTATTAAAACAATACATACCATAAGAAAATTTGTCAAACCATTGGTGAAAAGATAACCGGTTAAAGTTAATGTGACCAGATATTCTAAATTAAAAAGTGGGACACTCCATCACCCCCCCCCCCCCCCGGTGTATTTTTTAAGTATTTTTTTTATGCACATAATAGTCTCTTCACACAATTACACAATTGGTATAAGAAAGATAAGGAAGGCGCGTTCAACAGCAGTAGTGGTTCCAGGCAAACAGAAACCATACTCCGCCAATTTGTTGATGACTTTAACTTCATTTAACAATTTCTAAAGACGTCATAGCGTTTTACAACGATTATTCATAAAAAAGTCTATTTTATTTACAATTTAATCGTTTTTCGGGACATTGTGGGACTTTTACAAAAAAGCGGGACGTTTTGGCGGGACATTCGGCCCGCGGGACAGTAACACAAAAAGCGGGACTGTCCCGCCAAAAGCGGGACGTCTGGTCACATTAGTTAAAGTGCACCATTGTAAACAAAGTTAGAGTTTGGAAAGGGAACTATTATACAAAGGTAAAGTTTTAATTGTCATAGGAAATGAAATGTAATTGATAATTGGCGTTTCGTTGAAAAGCAACGAAAATGTCGAAATGTGTAAACATTCCATTTCATACTTCATTCAACTCGATAGGTATAGCAACCATATGTTAAATTTTCAAGATCGCCAAAAATCGCCAATGAACAGAGTAGAACTAAAATCGTCTGCTGATTGGAACTAAAAAAATATTCATGTTACCATTTCTGTAAAACTCAATAAAGTTTAAAGCAAGGTTGAATTTATTTAAATTTGAAAAATTAAAATCTTAACTAAACATTTATAGCTTAAGCAGGGGCTTATAGCTTTAGCAGATGGCATCACGAAAGTAGCCATTATGGCGAACTAATGAAGTTTGAAAATATCCTATCTGTAACTCCGAACTGCTTGGCCGTAGCGCTTCAAAACCTGTGCCAATCGATTCGTCGTGGCCAAAAACCCCAGACCCCTAAGTTTACCGGAGTTTATTAATTCTGGGGCGAATTTCGACTTGGGTCCAATTCCTCGTATTATAGTATAAGATTAGACTGTATGAAACCATACCCCGTTATCACCCTTGCGAAAATTTGGTAATTCAATAGTTTCCGGCTTTCTATTTATGGTCCCCACTTAGTAGCTTTGACACATCCAATTACGCCTCGTAATTTAGAACCCTGGTCAAGTGATGAGGGGTCGGCGCCTGGGCGGGCAGACAACGGAGCGATATTGTAAGCTAAGGCCGCTGGGACTTTAGACTCCACAGATTTAACGCGCATGTCTATCCCGGCAAATTCGGTTATTTTAGTTGGATTTTGGCTGCATATTTCCGTCTGTGGCAGGGGTTCCCAACCTTTTTGCACATGCGTACCACTTGACTTTTTGAGAAATGTTGGTGTAACACCAGACCTCGATATTTTTATGATTCTTCTACAAGTGTTCAAAGACTTTTTGAATTAAATTTCTGAGAAAACTTCAGATTTAATGGTTAGATATTTGTTTATTTATAACATTCTTTCAATTAAAGAAGAAATAAAATATTAAAATGGTATTAATTTACAGTTTTATTTATTAACTATAGGTCTAAAAACATACCAAATAAAAAAACTAGTACAAACTTTTTGTTACTTACTTACAGTTACAAACTTACAGTTTTATGTACAAGCGTTCCGAAAATCCGCTCTCACACGAGTAACTCGTAAAAAATAACATAAAAAATAGCAGAGCTTGCCGGAAGATCAAATTGTACTATGTTTTATACCTACTATCCAGAAGTTAATTAAAGATTTCGCATTAAAATAATGTTAATGTTTAAAATAATGAGTAATATGTTTGTGTGCTCACTGCTCATGCGTACAGAAGCTATTAATAGCATTATGTTGTTCACATCACTCACGCGGTACCAATAGCCCTCGTGTATAGCTCTAGTGCGACGATAATTCAAAACCAAACCAAACCGACACTGTACCACCTGAAATTTTAACTCGTACCACCGCTTGGGAACCCCTGGTCTATAGGACAGACGTGCTCGTTAAATCTGTGGAGCCCAAAGTCCCGACGGCGTCAGCGTACGATGTCGCTCAAGGTTCCGTTGGGTGGTTGCTCAGGTGTCGACCTCATCACTTGACCAGGTTTCTAAATTACGAGACGTTATTGGGTGTGTTAAAGCTCCTAAAAGAAGGCTAGAAATAGGCAGTCGGAATCGATTACATTACCTTGCCTATCTCAAGCGCTTTTTTTTCTAGCGACTTTGTACAATAATATTGTTTACATAATGTTTTATCTCTTTCGTTTTACTAACTAACAATTCTTATCAAAAATCGTAAATTTACTGAATCGCTTCAACATGGGTTAAATTTTCTGCACAGAAAAATTATTACCTTACATTCGTCAAGTGGGACAGACACAGAAAGTAATTTTACAGCCACAAAGAAATGAATGACACATAGACAAATAACAACTTTTATTGACAGTCACAAACATCCATGCCTGACCGGGATTCGAACCCGACCCCAGCAGCTCCAAAGGCTAGTACACTAACCGTTCAGCCACCGGGGCGGCATTACCTTACATATATTACCTTATGTCAGGGCCGGATTTCTAAATAGGCTAAGTAGGCTGTAGCCTAGAGCGGCAAATTTATTGGGGCGGCAAATTTTACGTACAATGAAAGCGGCTTTCGGCATAAAAATATTAATATCTTTATAATAATTTTTTAAAGAAAACACACACAAATATTTTACATTAGTGCGTACATCGTAAACATACATATATATAGTAGTACTATTTTTAGTACTGAACATGGAAGCCTGTAAGGACAATTATTGCAGATTCTCCCCGGATTTGGAAGTTGAAAGAAAATAGAACAGTTTAAAAAATTCACCTATTATCTCGCTATTCATTAGAGTGCGTAGAACATAGATGACTCTAATATGTAGAATGAAAAAAAAAAATAGTTGTAAAACCTATATCTGGCGGCAAATCGATAGTAGCCTACAGGCGGCAAATCTTTAAATCCGGCCCTGCCTTATGTGATGGTGATCAGTGAAATTATTGGTCAGCTGGCATCCCATAAGTGTTTATAGTTATTTATTTGATATCAGAATGACTGTGCAATTAGATTTTAGCATTGTAAAGGCTTCACGATGTAGTGGTCTGTACTTTTATGACGATTGATTTATTGGCTGGCTCCACTAAACAACCAATTTAATGGAAGTGAATGACCACGGCAGGAGATCAAGCTTTGGAATATTATCGGGGTTCTGAGAGCGCCTGGCATATCACAAAAACTGGACCTGTTTTACATTACTTTCATATTTAATTTCAACTTCCCCTATACTGTAAAATTTAAATAAAAGTTTCCAAAATTATTTTAAAAAGTAACATGTACACCCAATAATTTATTTTTAAACGCATGCATGTTTGTTGCATGAAGCACCCAATCTACCATTACATTCGATTTCAAACAGCCACTCATTTTGAACCAACACAAAGCAGAATTATCCAGGAAAAAATAGAGAAATAAATAAATCCGATTTATTCTCCTGTTTTCCAGTTTGATCGATGAACACAATAGCCGGGAACAAATGTTTCCTTTGTGTCTCCGGAAACAAAAGCGGGAAAAAAACTCGAGACAGCTTGAAAATTATCCTTTTTTTCTTCATACTATACATTTTAGGTTGTCTATTGTTTGAGATATTTATTTGTATCACTTGGAGGACGATTTCTTTATTGTATAAGTAACAAAGTAGACAATTTCGGTCTAGTAGACAAAGACATTCAAATGTTTCAAATGGCAATAGCTTTTTGAGCGGTATCTGAACACTAATTAATTTTAAGTGAGTTTATTTGGTTTTAATTAAAAGGGCATTTGTATTTAGCTTTTGTATTGAATAAATCAAGAATGATTATTATATAAAATTTAAAAAAATCGTTACAACCTCTGTAATATGTAGAGTACACGGAAAAAACCACTTGATTTCTTTAGAGTCTTGTGTCTGCTTGGCGGACATTAGCGACCGGAAACCGGTTTTTCTATTGGTTCTTCTTTTGCGGTACAAACGTGTGACTCGTTCCACTGATCTCTTGCGTGAATCGGGGTTGCAGTGAAAGATAAACAAAGTGAGTAACCGGCTTCTTTACACCAGTTTAGGCGATTTCTTTGATACAAGTTCGTTGGTGCAAATTTAAATCCATTTCTAAAAAATTGAGAACACACACAGAGATAGATGCACTCTCGGCTACGTAACTTTTGCAAATGTCAAGCTACACTCTTAAAACAAAAGAGTGAAATCCACTCCAGTTGGAGAAGTGCATTTTCGACACCCTAAAGGCATGCATATTTTCTCAGACTGAGTTAAAATCACTCGTTTGGAGTGATCCTGTCGGAGGTTTAACACACAAAGGATCCACTCCAAAAGGAGAAGTGCATTTTCCAGTCTGGAGGAGTGAAATCCACTCAGACTGAGGTAAATTGGGAGTGTTTGTTTTAAGAGTGTATGACGCTAAGATTTGGATGGAATATCAACAACAGATGTACCAACTTAACAAAAAAAACCCTCAAATCAGAGCAATGAGAGCGCTTCACGGTGGTTATTCCGGGGACTTTTTGATCAAGGTAGTATTTACCAAATGGTTCATTCACTGGGGCCCGTTAACTCACTGGTCAGTCTATTCTACAATAATGTGCACAACTTGATGGGTGCATCAGTTAAATGGTTGTGATAAAGTCGTAAACTCACATCTGGGCAAATAATCTTTGTGTTCAAACAATATCTCAATCAAATGATGCTGCATGCTTGAATTGAAACCTGAGAAGGCATAAACACAGCAGAAGTTACAATAAGTAGCTAAAATCATAGCAAAATCTATTTACTTACTAGAAATTAAGCACTATTAATCAAAGTATAAATTCTTCAATTCAAGCTCCGAGAAATACAGCTTCATGGGATGGGGATTTAATTTCATTTCGTGTGTTTAGGCAGAAAACGACAGAAGAGCTTAGTGGGAGAACATGCTAAGTGACATTTTTGAAAATTTTTAGATTTTTGTGTCAATGAACATGTTATTCCTCCCTTTAAAGAAAATAAGTTCCCCCTTTTTTATAAACTTTAAGTAAAGTAGTTTTTTTACCTTTTGCAAGTGCCGTTTTTAACTCATCTAAGGACAAACGAGAAATTCTTAAGTTTATCTTCTCGTTGTCACCTTTTTGTCACTTAGCACGTTCTTCCACTAATCTCTTCAATTCTTGTTGTTTTATAGGGGGAATTAATTTATCCCCTGAAGTGACTGATCGATAGCACAGAAATCCTGGAATTTTATTTCGTTATTTCGGTGTCATTCATTAGGAGGAGTTGAGTTGTTTTGTGATTGCTCTTCCGGTGCAGTCGTAATTAAATCCAAAGAATCTCGGAATCTATATCCCGAGCCTTTATGCATTCTGAAATTTTGTTCGCTTGATTAAAAATCGTCTGCTGTGAGGAATTCAGGAGTTGGCAGCAGTTTGTTAGCGAATCTCAGTGAAAAATTAGTTTAGGAAAATTTAGAGCGTGAATTCTTTCATTCCTATGAAGAGATTTTCGTCTGGATAAAATATGGAAGGTCTATTTAATTACTAGATGGAATTCAACTTTAAGCCTTTTGCTTTAAACATATTTGATTTGGTTATCATTTATGTCGTAGAAAATGTGTTGAAAATCTCACGTTTTAAATATTTATACACTTAAAGACCAATAAATAAGTATTATAGAATGTTAGCACTTATACACTCTTAAAAATGAATGCTCAAAAATGAAATTTTCCTTAATTTTGACGATTCCATTACTGGCAAATGCTCCGAGTTTTCGTTTCCTCAAAGTGAGGAAATTTGAATCGTCGTTTTCATGAGGATTTGAATGTCGTGTAATCTAAAGAAATATTTCGTCATTTTTGAGCATGTGAGTCCAACAATGAGATTCAGTTTCCTCAAAACCAAGATACAGAATCGTCAAATCACGATAGTAAAAGTGAGGATTCGCGTTTACTCAAAAGTCACGTGATAGTTTGACGAAACAATCTTCAAAATTAATGAAATGAGGCTTGAGGATTTATGAATCGTCAAAAATGAAAGCGTTATTTCTGAGAGTGTACTTGGTATAAAAATTACTGTGTTTCTTAATAAAAATTGTTGACGTAGCATTGAGTGCTACTTGCGTTTTTTAAACAGCTAAATAGCTATGTTAACCCACCCAAGTCCTTCAGCAAAGATCTAGTAAAATGCGATAATTGCGCAGTTTTTTCTAAATAACGTTAGTTTGATTGAGAGAACTAACGGTCTTTTTTTTTTTTTAACACGAATGTTAATTAAAACGGGACGCACTGCTTGAATACGAATGGCTACACACATACTTGCCAGAAATGCGATTCCACGATCTTATAAACCATGGACTAATATTAACTACCCAGAAAATGTTTAGATTTTTTAGTATCTGACGTGCAACTAAAAATTGAAATTATACGTCACACACAAATCACGTAACCATGAAATATTTTCTTTTTTAATTTAATTGGACACATTGCCTAAATATTACCAAAAATATAAATTTATCGTTTTTAGGTAACACTCTAAAAAAGTATGTTATTTTTACAGAAAAAACCCGTTAGAAGAAAATAATATTAAAATTTTTCTTTTGTACAATTAACAGATTTCTTTACAGTGTATTTCGTTCAGTAACTCTCTGAAAACATTTGTGCAAAGTTTCATTGCAGTTAGAAAGAATGTTTTGCAGCGCTTTCAGGGCTATGTTATGTCCAAGTATTTGAAATAAAGACTGAAAACTTCATACAATCTTGAAATTGATATGTTACACTTTTTTTAGTTCGTCCAATACTTAAATTTGAACTCTGTTAAAAGGAATTAGTATAAAATTTTGTCAAGCTATGGTATTTTTGGCATGGTATGTATGGTATATTGGTATGTTATGGTATTTATTTATGGTATATTTTCCTGCATTGGTATATGGTATATTTTCCTGCATTGGCACACATGTAGCTCACAAAGCAGTGCTTGAAATGATGCCCATTATCTATTTTTTCAAAAATGTGACATTCTGATAATAAAAAGAATCATTTTTTTGCACCTTTCCACATAAATCTCAGCACAAACTTTGCCTTTTATGGTATCTTAATACCCATGTAGTTCGTGTGCAATATTTAGAATATATTTTTAAAAATATAATAACCAAAATATATTAAAAGTATATCAAGACTAGCGTTTTTAATTAATACTAAGCAATTGACACATTGCTTATAATAATTAAAGTGTTCAACTTAAAACATCAGTGTTAAAATATTTTATTCTCATTATGTATTATTCATGGTGGTAAACCTATTCGAAAATCACTAGAAAAAAACACAAATTTATTTCTTGGGTATTATTACATTAAACCTTAATTTAAAAAAGTGCTCCTTAAATAGGAACTGTTTATTTTAGAAAATGATTCGTTAACTGATTTTTAGAACGACTTTTTAAAAAAATCTACTTTTAAAAAATTAAAAATATGCAACCAACTGATATAGATTTGAGAGCATAACAACAGGAATTAAGCAATTCTAATGGAACGCTATTTATTTGACACTTGTATCTTTGTTTTTATTTCAAACCATAAATCGTATAATTTCCCCAGGCTATCTTAAATTTTTTCCTCCTCTAATACAATAGTCGTTTTTTAAAGAGTAAAACTTCTCTTTTCCCTATCTTTAGCTGCCATTTATAATTTATTTGCAATTTAATTAAAAGTCGTCTGCGTAGAATTTGGCTATTAATTATTCGAATGTTCTAATCTACGGGTTTTGGGAGAAAAAGGCAAGATTATAAATTTCCAAAAGTTTGTTTAGATTTTTTTTCTGTAGAATAAATAAATATACATTTTTTAAAAACAATTTTGCTAGGAAAAACATCTAAACTTCTTGGTTCGTTTTACAAGTACTTGTGTAGTGAAAGAAATGAGACATAATGCTCTGAAATATAATGGGGTTGTTTCACATCGTGTATTGCAATAGCTCCAATGGTTTGTTTTCGTTTGTTGTCTAGAATTACTTTCGTTTTGTTTTTCGAAAATGAGTTTTCTAATAATATTTTACTTATTAAAATTTTTAAATGCCAACTCCTTGCTGTGCTGTTGTCTTCAAAATGTTTGTTAAAGAAAGCTTGCATAGAAAGTAAAGTTATTTTCATCTATATCGGTCATTTTCAGAGTAAAAACGAAGCAACCAATGAAATTGCAGTATTGCAATGAATTGAAGTAAAAATGAAAACAAGAGCGTTACATCATAAGAAACATTCCCATAATTAACTTCATTTATATATAAGTTCAATTTAGAAATGTATAAGTGTGTTGGTAAAATAAAAAATAATGTGCATTCGAAACAAATTGTATAGTTTCTTAAAGATTAGTTTATAAATTATTTTAATATGTAAGATTAATTGTTTTTGCTTAGATGTTATACTTATTCATTTTGTTTAACGCTTATAGCATTTTAAAAGAAAAACTATTTTCAAGATATAAGCATTTAGTAAGACTAATATTCTTTTTTTTAAGGATTATCTGAGTTTCTAATGTGATCAATCTATAACAATTTACCCAGGGTGTTGTTTCACATTTTATTGTTCTAGTGTTTTTACCATGTATTTTCGCAATTCTAGATGAGTTCAAAACCAAAGTAAATTATTCTTGAAACTCATGTTTTCGAATTATTTTATTAATTAGTTATTTAATTAATTCAATGACATTTTAGAGTTCTTCTTCACCACAAATGAAATACTATTTAATTTTTCCACCTCAATATTGAATTCCATAATTAAGTTCACATAATAACGGGAAACATTTGAAAAAACTACAATCAAAATTTAAATGATTTTTTTGTGATAGTGTGTAGACTATCACAAAAAAGTAGTATATTCCTAAAACCAAATGCACCATGCTATTAAAAAAAATAAAATGGAAAAGTTGTTGAATAAAATAATAGTGAATTATGAATTTATTCTGAGCTGTTTTTAAAAAAAATGATACGACACATTTTCAAAAAATCAAATCCAATTAAACTTTTAAAAAATGAACTTAATAATCCAATGCAAACCAAAATTAGTTTATTCGAAGAAGGATTTTTAAATTTAAAAAATTCAAAATATAAAACTTATAATTTCCAGAGAGACAATTTTACTCTAGCGGCCATTTTGATAGCTAAGTATGGTCGCCAAAACCAAAAATATACAATATCCTTTGGTTTTCTTAAATGATGTTTATCCCCCCCAACCCCCTTAAAATTAATTTACTCCTTAAAACTCACCTAAAAAAGGGGTATTAGATTTATAAATTAGCCCTTTGCGGCTAATAAAGACTTGGTTCCGATTGAAATATTCTCTTTAGGAAAAGGAGATATTAGGCGACTTTTTTGTTCCCGAATATCGCCATTTTTTCTCCCTCCAAATTCTACACAATGCTACAGCAGGTAATGAGATTTAATGAGGGGGAAGTTTATTGTACGGATTTAATAGAACTTTTGAAGTTTTAAGTGAGTTTTTTTTTAAAGAAAGAAAACCAAGCATTGTATTGGAATGGATTTCTGTAGCTTTCATTCAAAAACGAAGGATTTCCGAGTTTCATTCATTTAGATAGCGATCAGATAGGATATTTCATTTTTGAGAAATAGTGCTTTTTAAAGTAAATGGGAAGGGGGTGGGCGAAGAATTTAATTAACAATTTTATTTGAATATTATCTAGTTGAAAACTTTCATTCGTATACGGATGGCTTTTAAAAAAATAAGTCTTTGTTAATTCTTTCTAGGGGTTAATTTCATATAAATGCATACCTTAGGTGAATTAAAAAAATAATTGTTATTACAGTTGAAACTGTTATATGTGATTTAGAAAATTTTGGAATTGTAAAAATTTTGCATCAAAAACTATTATTGTTTTTATCTGTGGCAAAACTTAAGCATCAAAGTAGCTGCTTTTTGGGAAAGCATGGGTTTCGATTTTTCATTATTTTGAATTCTTTAATTTTAAGTAAAGTATTTATTAACAGATTTTTTGGTAAAATTTTAAAAATACACTATAATAACTATCTTAAAACACATTAATAATCCGCATTTATAACAAAAAGATACTTAATTAGAAAGATAAAAGTCCCCTTTTTGGCCAAAGTGTAAGTCTCGAAAAGATATAGAAAAGATTCTATAACTTTTTAAAATAAAGCTTTGCTTTAAAATGTTTAACATATTTTCTTTCTCCATTAACGTCTGTGTAATTCCACACCTTTAAATGTTAAAATAAAAAGTATTTACCCTCCCATACAGCCACTATTGTCTACTGGATATCTATTAGTAATCTACAAGATCCATTGGACGTTCGAGATGTCGATTGGACATCTATTACAGATCTGTCTACAAAATCTATTTTTGGGATATCTATTAGCTATCTACGAGTAAACTAATTTCGACTTAGATATTTGGGGCATCTAATATTTGTGCATCATCTCCTATTCATTGGACATCGATATTTTGGATATCTAATGGATGTGCACGTCGTTATATTTTTCAACTTACCAAAATGTGATTACTATTATATATCTAAATCAAGGAAATCATAGATATTTAGTCGTTGTGTTAGATTCTTCATGTATATTCATAAAACATTTTAACTTTGTAGTGTAAGTCACAACGTCACAGCTTCTGTTTGATTTATCTGTTGTAGATTTCTTATATTTTGATAATTTTGTTTTAAGATGACTAAATCAGCAGCTAAAGAAAAAAAATTGAGCAAAGGGAAAGATTTTAAGCTTGTGGTAAATTTTAAAACTTTAAAGAAAATTAATACAAAAACCACTTCACGGACGACATTTTAACTAAAAATACACAATCTCTATTGCATTTTTCCAACATTGACAACATTGAATGGAATTTCTTTGCCACCAACGTTAGTCATCTTTGCCTTCAGTAATGAAAAAGGACCAATTGATGGACTTGGTAATGCAGTGCGGAGGGGATAAAAGAAGCCACACTTTCCAGGAAAATTGACCCACATTCTGTTAAAGATTTTTCACTTTTCATTAGAAATCTGCTCAAACATATCACCTATATACATTTCCAACAATTGTGTAAAGGGCAAAATAGGTATATTAAATAATCTTTGCTCATCAAAAGGAAAATAGATATTTCCGATTCCTGACCAGAAACCAACTTTAGGGGGCATTTGTAACTTTTTTTTACGATGATTTTACCATGTACACTCTTAAAACAAACACTCCTAATTTAACTCAGTCTGAGTGGATTTCACTCCTCCAGACTGGAAAATGAACTTCTCCTTTTGGAGTGGATCCTTTGTGTGTTAAACCTCCGACAGGATCACTCCAAACGAGTGATTTTAACTCAGTCTGAGTAAATATGCATGCCTTTACGGTGTCGAAAATGCACTTCTCCAACTGGAGTGGATTTCACTCTTTTGTTTTAAGAGTGTAATGAATTTTTTTTATCTTACCATATTCAAAATTATTTACATATGTTATTGTTGCCTAAATTTCCATATCTATGATAAAATTCACATGATGTAGTGCGAGTCACAATATGAATGTAGTGGAAGTCACGGACAAAAATGTGAACAAAATTATTTGCTATGATAGTTTAACACTTTTTACAATTAAATTATTTAGCTTTAAAAACTATACTTAAAATAATCACTGGTAGAATGTAGATGTACTGCACTATGAAGAAGAAATTAGAGTTTATAATGTTAAACAAAAATCGACTTCCTTTCATGTAGTGTAAGTCACATCAGGACATTTTTATTATTTTTTAGTAAAATATTAAATTAAAACAGTTTTTACTGATTGCTAAAAATACTATATGTTCAGGGGTAAACTGAGATACAATATTTTTTTCTTTTGATAAATAGAAAATAATTCTGAACTATGCAAACGATATTTGTTAAATCATCAAACGTAGTGTAAGTCTGACTTGCAATTGCCCCTAGGATTTATTTATTTTGTAGTAAATAAAAGTATTGATTTTGATGGAAATTAAGATGTTTATAATTATATTTGGAAAGATTTGATGATAGAATTTCCAGATAAAATTGAGAATGTGATTTATGGAGCATAACTTTTCTGGCTTAGAGGTAGTTTAGTTTCGAACCTCCTTTCGAAACAGCCACATTGTGTCAAGAAACAAATACCACTAAAAGCACTTTATTTCTAATCAATGATATCGATTTTTTTTGTGGTTATTGGAGCTGTCAGAGAAAAACATCGTGTTTTGACGGATTGACTTCTATAAGTATTGTTTCCTGATTGGATGTTGTTTCGTATATCGATATATAGATACTTTGGTTTGAGAAACGGGTAACTAAATTTACTCAGTGTCAACTTATACTGATACTGAAGAGTCACTACCATAGAGAAGGAATAGCTGTAAAATCCCAGTAACACTATTCCGTTTCGTCTGAAAATAAACACGTTTTCTTGCTATTAACCATGGGATTTTAAGGCGATAGAATTTTCGGCAAAATGCTTTAAACTAGACTATTTATATTTTTTTTCTCTATACTATGACTTTTATTTGAAAGTAGACAATGATAATTTAAGTATAGGAAAAAAACAATAAAAAGAGTTACTCGACTTTTTTAAGTAATGACTTTGTTTTGTCAAGTTTAAGTTGTAGGTTTGAAAGGGTCATGTTTTCATCAAGCTAATGGCCATAGTAATTACGGTGCGAACCTTATATCTTAAGCATTGGTTTTCTCGGAGTCTGTCGCCAGAAAAATGCGACCGCTATTATACGTGGATGACGTCACACTGCCGGCCACCGCTTCATCGGAACATTACGTTGACATGAAACTGGAAACCTAGCGATCTCACCCAACTCTACTCTGCTGTTGTTTTGGTTTTCATCCTTGCATGTCAAAAATGGAAAATTTAGGTTCTTCGTGATTACTCACAAAATCAATTAGCATTTCTTCCTCGGGAAGCGTAAAACAACTCTCGCCTTCCGTCATTTCCTCAAATTTTTAAATTTTGACAAGCACACCTGCACACCACGCAACAGACAACAGCAAAAAACGTTGTCATCAGGATTTCCCCAACGAACTCAACAGCAACGCAATCTGGCGGTCGTTTGAGTTGTCCGGCAACGCTCCCGAGGAAACCACTCTAGCGTAATCAATGTCAGTAGTTTGTATGACGTCATTCACCGCACTTGTCCGACCGCTTAAATCTGTTGACGGACTCCGAGGAAACCGAGGCTTTAGTTATACTTTCGCGAATGTGAGTTTTGCAACTAGATCCCTCATATAGTCTTTATTAAAAAATTCAATTTCTTTTAACTCCCGATAATAAACTAAACTCCTCGACACAAAAGTGCATTGCTGGGCCAAGGCTAGCCATGCCCATTTCAGCTTTCGTGACCTAGGACTCTGGGGTGCTAGTCCTGTGTCCCGGTAAATGACAAATGACAGTGAATGCGCCCTCTAGAAGGGAGACTGTAGGCTTTATAGCCCATTACCCAGCTCGCCAGAAGAGACAGTCACAAGAGATACACAAAGAAGGACGACACAAACACATAGACAAATAACAACATTTATAGACAAGCACAAACATCCATGCCTTTTACCGGGATTCGTACCCCAGCCCACCAGCTCCAAAAGCTAGCACACTAACCATTGTGCCAGCGAGCCGGCATGTGTCCCGGTAAAGTGGTCAGCCTCACGCGGGACCCCCAGTGTGTAGTTCCCAAGCATGCTTAGCACCCATTTTATCGACAAAGGGATGAAAGAATGGGTCAACCTCGCCCAATCCGGGATTCGATCCAAGGACCTGTGTCGTGGCGATGCGAAGCACTAACCCTAAGCCACTGGGCCTCACTCCCGATAATACTTATATACAATTAACTGTGCAAAAATTTTGTACTAACAAAATTTATTTGAGATTTAAATATGTTTAACCCTAGAACTAAACTTTGAAGTAAAGATTTAACCCAGGTAAACATTCAGCTACTTTTTTTTATAAGCTGACATTATCGATTAATTATTTAAATAGATTTTTCATAAGCTAAACTTCAATAATATCGAATTTGTTTTTAAAAAAATATATAGCAAAAAATCAGTAAAGGTTGATTTTCACATCGGTTTGTAGTTTAAAATTGAAAAAAAAAAAGATAATTGTATTTCTTGAGTTAATAGTTTCAAGAGACATAATAAAACATTTTTTGGAAAGGTTGATTTTTACATCGGTTTGTAGTTTAAAATTGAAAAAAAAAAAAAACTAAATTGTATTTCTTGAGTTAATAGTTTCAAGATACATAATAAAACATTTATTTTTGAAAGTTTGCTAGTTGAAAATGTGTCAAACCAATCCTACAGTTTATATACAGAAAGACTGCTGTTAGAAAAACTAATTTGTACAATGTTTTTTCGTTGAAATCCGCAATACAGCTAGTATAGATTACATCGATCTATGATTGGAGATTTTGGTTTCATTTCTTTATGAATTATTTTGTAGGCCTTCGATTGTGTTTGCTTTCATTTGTTTTGGAATTGGTTTGGTAGTTGGTATTGATACTACATCAAAACCGACCTTAAGTTTGCAGTATACAAATGTTCTACGAGAAAAAGGGTAAATAGTTCTCATTTTTGAGTCCGAGAATCGAATACAAAAAGGTATTTCACATTCAATGAACAAATTTATTTGTTATTTCAAGACATAATTTATTATTTTTATTAGTTTAGCTTCAATTAGAGTGTTATTTCAATTATTATTTTCCCTTCGATTTTGACGTAACAGGGCGCACGAATATCAGGGTCGAAGGACCAGCCAATAGGAATCACGCGAAATTTCGGCGCCAGCTGCGTTGTTTACGCAGATTCCTCCGCCTAGTACATTTCTCTGCTGCAAACTTTAGCTCGGTTTTGGTATAGAGAGATTACTATTAATGGTGAAATTTTTTTTTTTGACAAATTATATTGTTAGCAGCTAGATATTTTATGGAAGTAGATGTTAGCCCGAAAAAGTGTACACTGCTAACCCTCTAATGCATGAATTTTTATTTTCATCCCCAAAAAAATATATATGTATCTTTAATACTCACACATTATGGGAAAAATACTAAATTTTTTTTAACTGCATTAGAATTTAAATAATTTCAATGTTTAAATTTTTTTTCCATATGCCAAAAACCAACTGAAAAATTACAATTTTGATATTAATGACTAGAAAACTACTAAAAATATTTCAAAATAACCCTTTTTAACTATGATTAATTTTTCAAAACAATTTATTAGTATTTACTACTAATATTATGATTTTTTGAATACTGCCAAAAACGTAATTTCACAAATGTTAATAACCTCACTCTTTAATTTTGAATACACTTTTACTACTGTCATCTATGAGGATTATTAGTAACTAAAACTTTAAAATGAAATGTAATTGATGAAAAAAAAAACCGCAGATTTGTCTAGGAGGAGCTCTAATTTAATAGAATAAAGTGGATTATGTTACTTGTTACCAAACGGTAACACTATGCATTAGAGGGTTAAAAATAATTATTGAAATTGAAGGAAAAAGCCCGGCAGCAGAGTTTCCGGGCTTTTCCCGTTCCGTTAAGTATTTTTCCGTGAATTTCTGGAATTTCCGTTTCTTATTTCTTTTGTGACGTAGTGAGAGTAGTCTATTCTTACCAATAACTTACCTTAAAAAGTTGTCGAATTATGTCTTGGCACTACTTATAATTTTTTGTGATTAGTTAGAGTGAACTGCTTTAACCACTTATTATTTGAGTAGAGAGGCCTTCTGTAAGAAAGGTGCTCTCAGGGCAGTATAGGTTGCCGACATGCGATATAACCAGTAGGGTGGGCCGAAAAAAAAAACTTTCTTATTTCGGATCGCTATAGTGCGGAAAAGTTGCCATTGGTAAAGACATGAAAAATGCACTAAAAATTATTTTTTTATTGCCATATCTTCCGTTCACGCAATGCCATCAAAGTTGGCAAAAAATTGTAAAAAATCGTAATTTTTTATGATTTTTTTAAAACATGGTCGATGTTTTTAATTACGTTCCTATGTCATGAATTAACTTCTAAAAGTATGTAAAATCCATTTATTATAGCACTTATTAGTAATAAATGCTATAATATATTAGTGTAATAAGTTATTATACATTTGTGTCGGATCTTCCGGCCACTCAACGTAGTATAAAATTAGGAAAATTCGTATTTTTCGCTAAATTTCAAAGGTTTAACTTTTTGTAAATTTTAATCATGCAATATGATATAGTAAAGCAATTAAAATCATATATCGTGTTTGAAAAAATTATGAAAAATTACGGTTTTTGACAATTTTTGCCAACTTTGATGGCATTGCGCGAACGGAAGATATCGTAATTAAAAATAATAATTAGTGCATGTTTCATGTCTTTACCAATGGCAACTTTTCCGCACTATAGCGATCCGAAATAAAGTAAAAAGTTTTTTTTGGCACACCCTAATAACCAGGGCCTGTTCTAGGAAAACTCGGACTATATTCACAACCTATTTTGTAGAATCTTTAAGAAAATTTTGTATGATTTCCAGTAATGATGGTGCTATATATAACCTAAGTATCAAATTTTTGCTGCGATTTTATTGGATTCCTTATAAACATCGATCAAAACAATCTTGTTAGGCCAATTTCTCAGTCAAAATCGAGCATAAACAAAGTGGAGTATTAGATTTTTTTTAATATACTGATATTTTTGGAATTTACAGCATTTAGCATAATAGAAACTGAAATTCAGGGGCCCCTAAAATTTGGGGCCCCTAGGCTCGGGCCTAATGGGCCTTGTGGAAGAACAGGCCCTGGATAACCGTTAGAAAACACTAAAAAAATGAAACACTTATTCATTGAGAAAAAAGCATGTTTTAATAAAGGCTGTTGGGTGGCTCATTGGATACACAAAATAGACAAAATTCTTTTTACAAATCGTCTTTCACTTGGTTCACATGTCGATTACAATTTTTAACAATTGTCTCTTTTTATTCAAACGTCCCATTCATTTTTTTTTAAATTTACATAAATAATACTCATTGATCACTTTGTTAAGATAAATTGTGTGGTGAGAAAATAATTATCAGCTCCAGCAGAAAATGACCAACGTCATCAGCTTGTCTATACGTAATGGCTGCGGTAATGTCTGCCTCACTTACGGGAGTGGATAATGTAAAGTCGATTGATCTTTCACATGCGATGGAAACAAAAACCGCATTTACGATTTTACCTGCGATTTTTAGTAAAGTAATGGCAGTGTTAAACCAAGGTCATATCAGGCTGGACATTTTAAAAAGGAGCATTGTATTTGAACTAGTCGAATAGAACATTACTTTACCGTGTTTGTGGGAATCCCAGTTAAACTTGATTGGAAGGATCTTCACCGTACCGAGCGCTACTCAAGTAAAGCGGGGGAAATCGTTACTACTAACTTAAACAAGGCTTAGCTCATTGGATAAACCATTTTCCACCACTGAACTTGAGTGGCGCTTTTAAAGGTCTAGTCCTGTCAATACGCTTTCCTCATGTAACCGCTAGTTGTCGAGTATTCGCTTTCTCGTCGAGTATTCGCATGTGAAATATACAATTGACCTAATATTGACACTGCGATTATTCAGAACCGTAAGTGCGATGAAAATTTCCGCTACCGTTGCGAGTGACATAAGCCTTATAACATTGGCTGTTTTCTGCACTGGTAAGGAGTTATAACACATAAAGTCATATTTTCAATGCAAAAAATTAAGTTGTTCAACTGTACACAATGTTTTTTTTAAGTATTTCAATTTGTTTTAAAGTAAGTAATATTTTTCATTCAAAATATGATGTACTTCTACATGGAAATGTTATGAATATTGTTTGCGTAGTTGCAAGAATATTATGTTTATAACATTGTTGGTACAAATATAGATGTATGCAAACATTGTACTTTATATTTGAATTGAAAATAATATTGTTATTTAAAAACTCTATTGCAAAAAAAATATCGAAGCATGAGTATGCTTTTTTAAAAAGTGCACAATAGTAATATATTGAATAACGAATAGTTTTTATAAAGCTTCAGTCATATGTTAAAATCATGTCTTAGTTATGGAAAAAACCTATTTTAAACTTCTTCATGCTCTCAGAATTGTAAAACATCAAGATGTTTTATGTATAAGAAAAATTGTGCTGAAAATAGGTGAAATTTAGTGCAAATAATTTTGAAGCGTTATGAAATGCATGGACTTAGGGGGAAAATAAGTTGTTCAGTAAAATTTAAGATAACATCCTGTGTGGCTTAAAAACTATGTACAGTTAAAATTCCTCCAAACTTCATGTCTGTTGAACAAAAACGCTTTATTCACCGTGTGAGTGAATACTATTTCCAAATTTGATAAATATTTGACTTATCATAAACATATTAATTTAAAGTTTAGTATTTATATCTTAAAGTTGAATTAATTTAAAACCATGCCTAAAACATGCAAAATATATAGTATCAGCATCACATAAAATATTTTTTAAAACCTCAAGAACGAGTAATATTTTCATATTTCAGAGCATGCGAACTTATTTAAAATAGTTGAGTGGAAGCAGTTTTCCTTGGTTTGGTTTGAAAAGCTTCCGGCTATCTATCTCTAGCCTTCTACACTCTCAGAAATGACAATTTCATTTTTGACGATTCATGAATCTTTAAGCCTCATTTCATTGATTTAGGATTGTTTCGTCAAACTATCGCGTGATTTTTGAGCAAACGCGAATCCTCGCTTTTACGATCGTGATTTGACGATTCTGTATCTTGATTTTGAGGAAACAGAATCTCATTGTTGTACTCACGTGCTCCAAAATGACAAAATATTTCTTTAGATTAGACGAATTCAAATCCTCATAAAATTGACGATTCAAATTTCCTCACTTTGAGGAAACGAAAACTCGGAGCATTTGTCAGTAATGGAATCGTCAAAATTAAGGAAAATTTCGTCGTTTTTGAGCATTCATTTTTTAGAGTGTAGAGAAGCTAACACGGATTGTGTATGCATTATTCCATTAGGAAAGGTTCATGCATATTTCAATTACATATTTTACTAGTTTTTAAAAACTAAACTTTAATTTTTATAAAAATTTCAAATTGGGATTTATTTTGTTGAAAAAAATTCTCATCTTCACTGAAAAAATGTGTGAAAATTTTCCTAGAAAATTACTGTGCGAAATGTGCATTTATTTGTTCTTTAAATTTCGTGAGCATTGTGAATATTAGAAAATTGACTATGGACAGTATACATACATTCATAAGATATTTGTTTTAAATAATTTTAACCGCAAATAATACATGTATTTTATACATAAGTACTTCACGCGTTTACAAGCGCAATGGCCAATCAAACCGACCAAATTAATCACAAAAGTTTCAAACAAAAGTCTTTGTACAGTTTCGTAAAGATTACATTCCAGTAATTAGACGTCAAAAGCCATATTTACAATTTATCTTTCATATAATTGTTGGGATGCCGTCTACATTTCGAACAATGCCATCTAGATCAAGAAAAAGACCTGGAGCAGTTGACGTCACACTAGTTGGCTGATTTACTAACAAATGTTCTATTATCGTATTCTATTAATTTTGTTTAGGTTAATTTGCTGAATATTAGTGAATAAATTGGTATTCTTTTCCATGATTTTATCCATTATATACTTTGAAATAATTTTGGATATTTCAACAATATATTTTTAGTTTCCAATATTAGATTTATACTAGTGTTTGCAAAACTTAATTACTACATTATGTAATTATTACGGTTCATAGACGGTTCACAACAAAGATTGAAAGATGGACACTTTCTCGTATTCTTTATCTAAGTCAGCTTGTGCATACAATACTGAATGTACAATAATCTCCGTAGATAAATATATTACAAAATAATCTTAAAACGACGTAAACGCAAAAATATACATGTGCAATACATATACAGTGCTCGCAAGAGAAAAAAAAAAACACAATTGACAATCACAGTTTATGCATTAAGAACACATTTATACAAGCATGAAAAGTGTTTTTCAAGTTCTTTATTCCTTACTTTGCTGTTGTGTTCGTTTGCTAGATTGATACTGAATTTAGATCACATGGTGTACACATTTTCAATAGAAATGTACAAAGAAATATGAAGCTGAAAGGTAGTATTGAATCAGATACTCATAAGTTAAACACACTTTAAAAATAAACATATAGTATATAGATTATTACTTAAATTTTATTACTTAAAAGTTTCGTTCCTTTTTAAAAAAAATGAAATTAGGTCTTTTTAAGGAAGGAAATATAACTTTCTGACCATTAAAATATCGAGAGTTCATTGCTACTTTCTTTCATTTTTATTCAAAGCATAAATTGCGCTAGCCCTGGAAATCCTTAATGACGCCGCCTCGGTAGCTGAATGGTTAGTGTACTAGCCTTTGGAGCTGCTGAGGTCGGGCTCGAATCCCGGTCAGGCATGGATGTTCGTGACAGTCAATAAATATTGTTATTTGTCTGTGTGTTATTAATTTCTTTGTGACTGTAAAATTTCTTTCTGTGTCTGTCCCACTTGACGAAAGCTTATAAGCGGTTCTCTGAACAAGCACACAAGCTGGAATATATATGTATCATACCATACCATACCATACCATACCATACCATACCTTAATGACTAACAAAATAAAATATTGTAAGATATTTTTTTTTCCAAATTTTGTAAACGATTTTACTGTGATTCGATACCTTTCAGCTTTAAATGCTTCTTTGACTAAAGAGAATAAAAAAACGCATTCAGTTCAGAAAAGAGAAACAACATGGTACTCATGGAAGTAAGAATAAGAAATAGACGTTGTGCAGTTAAAAGAAAGAGTTTTCAAGTGAGACCATTCATCGCTCCCACAATCGGCATAAACAGATGCTTGGCGAAATATTTGGCTTTTTTATAGGTAAACAATCTGCGCTGCCCTACCAAATATAATAAATAAATTAAACAACCAAATCTTACGAATGCAGTTCTCGTTCTTATTTCTATAGCGCGACATTGTTTATGATATCGCGCTTAATACAGTCTACAACTGCAATACATCGCCAAACATCTGAATCTTCTTCGTACTTCCATTATGGCACTAACTAGAGTCCACATAAATCAAACATTCAATCGCAAAAGTTTAAAGCTCATGAGCAATCCAGTATTCATATGGTGTCTGGTGTTTTTTGAGGCATACCAGTAAATATTTAAACAGAGAACAAGGCTTTAGCACCCTTTGTTTAAATTAAAATGTAATGCTTTGGCCTCTGGTTTCATTCTGATGCATTTCTCTATACACATCATCTAGTATAATTAGAAGTTCAATAAGAGACCCAGCTTTTAAGTTAGTCGTTTCGAAAGTGGATTTCTACAAAATGTTCGAATTACATCATTAGTATTTGAAGAGTATACGGGAAGAACCACTTGATTTCGTAGAAGGCTTTCTTCAATAGGCCTCTTTGGCAATGATAGCGAGAAATCGCCTAAACTGGTATAAAAAGAAACCGGTTACTCGCTTTGTTTTTCTTTCGCGGCAACCCTGATTTACGCCAAAATCAGTAAACAATAGTAACACGTTTGTACCGCGAACGAAGAACCGAGAGAAAAACCGGTTTCCTGTCGCCAATGTAGGCCAAGCATACACATAAGGTAAGACTCCTAAAAAATCAAGTGGTTCTTCCCGTGTACTCTTCATTTCACCTCGATATTTGAACTTTATTGTTGGAATAAATAATAGTTTTATGTCATAATTCTGACAACTCGTTGATGTTTTATGTGATTATACTAAACTAGTGCTCTTTAATTACTCAGAATAAAAATTGCTTTCCTAGATCTTAAAATGTCTTAGAAATCCACTTTACAAAACATCAAAGATTCAGTCAATAAATGCTCGAACTTTTTTGGCGAATGCCAGCTGAAAGCTGACCATTCTTGTGAAATCAACTGCAGATAAGTTGTAACGAAATCGGCTGAAGAAATGAGATTTGCATTTACGAATACTGTAGAAACTTGAAGTAAATGCTGAAATATTGTTGGCAAACACCAATTGAAGATTATTGATACAAGCAATTCACTTGCTGAAACCGGTGGATGAATTGGCAGTTATGTAACTTGGTGAAACTCAAAGATTGAAGGAAGTATATTTTAAACGGCTTTAAGAACTCTTCATATATTGCGTCGAATTCAATTTTCTTCCAATAAGAAAAAATATGATTTAATATACATGCATGAAGAAAAGGTTGATTAATGTCATGATATATGTCTGAACGGGAGGGGGAAAACAATCTTTTGAATCAACAAGATATGCGATGAATCTTAAAAAAAGAAGTGTAATATGCAGATGAGGTAATACTTCACAAATTGGTGGGAATTTCCTTTCTTCGTAAACAATGAGGGTTCTCTTCCTCATAGAACTAGCATATCGGATGTGTTCTGAAGTCAAGGGGTAATGTATGCAAATATTTTCAATTAGCAGAAGGAGAGGATGTCCTTCTTAACATATAGAGGTTAACTAAAGGGGGTTCTTCTGTAATACCGAGCACCTTTGAGAATGGGGCATTGTGCTAGTCATTTAGCAAGAGTTAAAATGATACCCTTCTCTGCACTTAAGTGAAAAAAGTAACTTGAAGAAGTTAGCAGACTTGAATGACCAGCAAGAATCAATAGATACTCACACGTTGAGGGCAGATAAAGTAGCTTCTTCCGAAAATCTGCGAGTATCGTAAAAGGATGGTGTGGAACTTCATCGCACGGTGGGAAAGTACCTAAAAGTTTGTTCTTCAGAGGAACAAGCAAAGGGTAGTTGATTCGAATCGTTAATCACGAGCCTATCACACGTTGGGTGCGCACCCAAGCTTCTTCCACAGCTGAAAAAAGTACATCACCCTGAAGGTCCCAAAAACTCTTCTCCCGCAAAAACGTAATGAAACAACCATGGGAGCATGGTGTGGAACTTCCTCGCACTTTGAAAACGTATTTAAAGGTTTGTAACATGCAGAAGGCGGTTGATTCGAGACCCTATCACACTATGGGTGAGTACCCAAGGTTCTTCCTCTGCAGAAACAAGTCTATGCTCTAAAAAGTTCCCAAAAGCACTTCTTCCAGAAAACGCAAAAGACTATCATGGAAGGATGGTATGGCACTTCAACGCATCATTGTTCGTTCTTCAGAGAAACAAGCGGAGAGGGGTCGATTTTAACCCTATCACACGTTGGGTGCGTACCCCAGGTTCTTCCTCTGCAGGAACAGGTGTATCTCCCTGAAGTTTGGCCTGTCGTGCTCGTTCCTCTGCCAGCATTCCTTCATGAGGTCGTAGATCTCCTTCGGGCATCCGTGGGGCTGGGGCAGGTAGACCTGTCGGCCGTCGTTGTGGTAGAAGTGGCTGACATTCTCGATGACTTTGTCGTCCACCTGGTCGGCGAAAGGTTGCTGTCGGGCGAAGGTCAGGATCTCCCACATAGTCACGGCGAAGGCCCACACGTCACTCTTGGTGGTGAACTTGCCCTGGAACGACAAGAATTATTTTAGGTCTCGAGTTCAGTATACCCAGAAAATACCTTCAGAAAAGCCTAGTGCCAACGGATGCAACTGCAACCCTCTTGCCTTCCAGGCTACGACCTGGAGGCACACGACAACAACAACAACAACAACAACTGCAACAATACTTTCAGAAACTGAACAAGCCCCACTCGTGCGTTGCAGCATCCTCTTATTTTTATCTTCTTAGCTATAGAAATAGGTTGACGAAAATCGGAGAATAACTTTAACTCTGCACAATGTTTGGCTAACAAGCAATTTATATGATGGACTTTTCAAAGTATTGGGCAGT
Source organism: Hylyphantes graminicola (assembly GCA_023701765.1). Lineage (NCBI taxonomy): Eukaryota > Metazoa > Arthropoda > Arachnida > Araneae > Linyphiidae > Hylyphantes > Hylyphantes graminicola. Next base: position 18,328,676 of record CM043115.1, read on the forward strand.
ATTGATCCCATATTAGGCCGATTTCCTACCGAAGTTCTTTTTAAATGAAGCTTAAGCTTATTAACTAACGGGACTTAAGTTCAAAAAAATGTGTGAAAAAAATTGATTTACGTTTATTATTGAACCGTTTTTAGAATTTTTCATTCTATCGGGAATACGACGGTTTTTGGTGCCGGATAAGCGAGAGATAGACAGCAATGAGATTATTTTTTTTATTAAACCTTGTAATTTAAAAATTCATAGGGATTAAGAATTTTTTTTATTTAAGGAAATTTATTTTATTTTTTTAAAGAATAGTTTATGTACATTTTTGAGGTGTTGAAAATAATCTGATAGTAAATGAAAAGCACACGTGGATTGTTAAATAATTTGTTATGTTTGTACAAAATAATGCATCTACAAGATAATAAATGAACCAAACTTAATAACAGCTCTTTCTATAAAATTCATATTTGCCAGCATTTATACAATTACAATTAGATAAAAGAAACACAGTAAAACGGTGATAAATTTACTGGTTGCGTGAGAGTAAATAATTGATTTTGGTTACATCCAACTCTAAGTGCGGCCAAATTTACTAAATAATGGAAAAACCAATCTCTTATTCTCAAAGAAACATTATTTCGATCAAAATTGATATTGGAAAAAAACCCATCAGGACGAAACCAGTTTCCCATAAAACCTGACCTGAAATCAATGAAACACATATTTCTTTAAAGAAACATTTTAGCACTGATAGTTACGCCCAGGTGTCAGAAAGCTTGATGTCCGTGGAGCACAAAATCGGACAATGGTGTGACGCAAAGATCAATAAGCGAAACGTAGTATATACAGCGGCACACGCCTCTAATTATGATGAGTGCTACTATGTTACACGAGACACAGAATAGTGTTTTCAGTAGGCATTGATAGTTTGAAAGTCGTGTAAGTGATATTTTATTTGTTAAATGAGTATTTGCAGCTTTTGAGTTAATCCAGATTATAGCTGCCGTACACTGAGAGAAAAATTCTGTAAACATACAGAAATTTTTTTAGTAATGTTACAGAAATAACCAATTTTACAAAAAAAGTTTTTGTAATTCTGAACAGAAATCTTCATTTCTGCAGTTACAAATTTTTTTCTAGTATTTGCAATTTGTTAATCATGGTCTTCTACATGAAGTGTCGCGAGCATCGCCACTAAAGTTTGGTTACGTTAGGTTTGAATTATCGTCGCACTAGAGCTACACGAACTAATGTTTGACCTCGATCGTGATTCAAGACCAATCGTTATTTTAAATTTATAACTTAGTTGATTGTTTCAAATGAATTTCACTTATCATTTCCTGATGATCTGTGTGCCAACATAGTACAGTTGGGAGAGCGTTTATTGGACATCTACTACTTCTTCAACTTAACTCAAGATGAAATGACGACGTAAAAATTATTTATATTTTATTGGGTGACCTTGCAAGGTGGCCAGTCGTTTATGTAGGCGTAAACGCTCTGGCTTCTGTTGTACCGAAGTCTGAATTGGGCCTTGTTTAACTAGTTATTGGTATCAAAGTATCTGGGTCCGAATTCCTAGCGTAGTTATTCAAACGAAAGATCGTCCAGTATAGGCGCATTTTTACCCCCTCATATCTACGTTATCAAGATATCAACCCTTAATGCCTTATCCCACTATTTCTTTCTTATTGCCTGGTTTACCTTAACAAGGTTATTATAGGCAAAGCTGTATATTTTAACAACTGTTCCTCCGTGGGTTTGCCTTGTGATTGTAAAGTTCTGAAATATGAAAGTCTAAATAGCGTGCATCAACTTTAAGCGTTCCTTCACCGTCATAAAAAAGAGCCCCTAAATAAGAGAGTTGGCAATTCCAAAAAGTTTTTTACGGAAGGTTGAGAAATTTTCCAAATAGATTTTCAGAAGATTTCAATGGATTTTTAAGGATAATTTCGGATCACAGAAAACGGTGAATAACTTGGAATAGTGTTAAACAAATGTCAGGATTTAAAACTTGGAAGGTAGAAAAGTTGCTTTATAATAAAATTTTTCCTGTGTTAGTTACATCTTTGCCAAAGTAACGCAGTCATTGATGCTTCAAAGAGGCCATTGAAAAAAAAATGGTTGTGCACTTCTTCAGAAGTATTATTTTAATAGATGATAGAAAACTGAATCATTTCAGCGAGAAAAATAATTGATGCAGAAAACTATTAAACTAAAACTCAATACATATCCTTATTCAACAATGAGAAACTTGGTATAAGTATTTCAGATTTACGTATAACATTAACGGGATTCAGTATTTTGAAATTTCTACCACAAGACTAAATGTAACTGAAATGAGTAGTTGAAAAAATCACATTCTCCAAAAAATAGCTACTAAGATATTAGCTGCTGGCCTCTTCACTGGCGACTTTTGATAATAGTAAATTCAATGATAATAGTAAATTCAATTGTGCGAAATCTACCCTATATCTTGCGAATATACTTTGACCAATAGCAATTTCGCAACTACTCCCTTTAACTAAACTATAACCTTGCTTGTTCAATAACTCAAGTATATAATCTAGGATTATATATAGCAATTCACATAAATTATTTCCGGAATATTACTGAGTAATGAAAGCAATTAATGTAATTGCACGACATAATTAACTTATAAATAATCGGGCACATATAAAACTAGTGTGGGCAGTAAAAGGATATGAAGAAAGTAAGGCCCGAACAAACTAATTAAAGGTCTAATGCTGACATTGTTATTCCATATAAGATAACTTAGCAATTGATTATCGGTTGAATAACTGATATAAGCTTCTAATTGTACTGATTGGCCCAATGTAACCAATTCAACCTGTTTACGCTATCTAATGGGACTATTACATCATTATTATTCCTTGCAGATGCATCGTGTTAGATATTGTATCATTATCATTTTGATTATATATGAGTTTTAGTCAATCCAACGATCAATAATATATATTGGATAAACCGCTTACAGTGCTGAAGTATCTCAGAAAACACGTATAATTTTGTATCCCGCAAAATTGCGAAGTTCTAAACAAAAAGTTCTCACAAAACTGCTTCTAAAAGTCGTTAAAAGTAGCCAAAGTTGGAAAATACGTCAAATAGATGTCTAAAAGCAAACCTTGCATCGCGGTCGTATTTTCTTAATATCGAACAGTTATACACTCTTAAAACAAAAGAGTGAAATCCATTCCTACAGGTGAAGTGCATTTTCGACACTGGAAAGGAGTGAAATTTAACTAAGACTGAGTAAAAATTAACTTAGACGGTGTTAAAATCACTCGTTTGGAGTGATCCTGTCGGAGGTTTAACTTAACAAAGGTGTGAAATCCACTCCAATAGGGGAAGTGCATTTTCGACACTGGAGTGAGTGAAAATTAACTCCGACTGAGTTAAAATCGCTCGTTCGTTTTAAGAGTGTAGTATGTATAGATTATTCAATGAGGATTATGGATGCGCTTATCAGATGCAATGAAAATTATTTGCAATATAAATGCTTTTCTAATAATATTATAAACTTTAAAAAAAGTTTTACAGTTTTTACAAAAAAAGTTTTTTTAATTACTAATTTGTGCATGTTTTGCTGTCGGGATTCTGGCTTTCTTATTTGGCGAATAGGGAGGTACTGACATAGTATGTATACTCACCAGAAGAATGCTCTCCCACGCCATCCACCTAATGGGCAACATGGCCCGTCCTTCTATCCTGTAGTAGTCTCTCGAGTAGAGGTCTCTGCTCATGCCGAAGTCGGCTATTTTGATGGTGTAGCCCCGGCCCACAAGGCAGTTTCGGGTCGCCAGGTCCCGGTGGACAAAGTTCAGGGACTCCAGGTACTTCATGCCGGAAGCTATCTGAGTGGCCATAAAAATCAGGCTGCCATGGCTAGAAACCAACAACACATCGCTATTAGAAGCTGGAAAAGCAATCATTAGGGGCGTTTACATGAGCCATCGAATCCATGGATTGAAGAGCAAACTCAGCAATTTTTCCCTCTTTAGGATTTTCTCCCAGACATAACCGGAATTGCATTGTTTAATGGGATTTCGCAAACCCTCCAATATAGGAGGGTTTAATGTTTCATACCATGGAGTCGGCCACAGACTATCATTTTGGTAGGAAATCCTGCTCGACCTCTTTTTCCCCTAATGGGGATTTTGGCATTCCATGGATGCGATGACTCATGTAAATGCGCCTATTGAGGCTTTGTTCTACTAAATGGGTGAATACAATTTTGCCAATCACGGAATTTTAACCTTGTTTGCTTCTGTTGCAACGGTCTTCATTATTGTCCCAGAGTCATGATTTATTCAATTTAGGCTTCTATACAAATGTTTTCTTTTTCTAATTTAAGAGACAAGAACTTATTTGGTAAACTTCCGAACAATATATTTCTTAAATATTTTAAAGGCTACTCTGTTTTTAAGTTGAAACTTTAGTCTTAAAAGCCAATTATGTATACACATTACTTCAAAGGTATTACTATGGAAAGGAGATGATTTTAATGCACTTATAGATGTTTCTTATAAATTTACTTATTTTGAAACTGAATGATATGTGCAATGATTGATCTTGCTGTTCTGCATGAGGAGACTATTAATGAATAATGCCCCAAAAAAGGCATATCTTCGGTATCACATCTAACACCGTCAATATTGGATGCCTTGTTTTTATTAATTACAACTATATATTTCAACGATATCCTAGTATGCTAACTACTGAAAACGTGTTTCAAAGAAATGTCGCATTAAGGGGAGAGTTAAAACAAATCCCAACCAATTCTTCTACTTTCCCTTCCAACCTACCTGAGGACCTTGCCAGGACTGGGCTTGAACGGCGATGTCAGCGTGTTCTCCGGCACATGCTTCGCCAGAAACTGATTCAGGTCCCCATTCTCCATGTACTCCACAATCATACACAGCGGTTCGTCCTTGGTGCACACCCCCAAGACATGCACGATGTTCGGGTCCCGAAGCCTGGACAGTATCTTGACTTCCTTGTAGAAGTCTGTCCTGGCCTGATCTGAGGCAGTCTTCCGGAGGGTTTTCACTGCCACGAGTGTTTTGTTGGCGAGGCAGGGGACATCTATGAGTTCGGGAATGCCCTCGGCCTCACACAGGTGTACCTTTAGAAGGGGTGGGAGGGACACGGTCAGTTTTGTTTCAAGGGGACCAAGCAGTGCCGGATTTCGGCCTAGGCCTACGAGGTCCGGGCCTAGGGGCCCAGTCAGGAAGGGGGCCCTTAAAAAGATATAATCGCGAAAAAATCGTCTAAAAAAATTAAAATCTCCAAATTTCGAAAAACCTATCGCCTGATGAAGGCCTCAAAAATTGCCAAAATCAAATTTTAAAAATAACTATAGTAACATACTGTATAATTCTGATGTTTATTAAAGACTATTAAACATTATATGTTCTATACTAGTGTATTTAATTTGCTAAATTTCCAAAATAGCTTCGAAATAGTGGGGCCCCAAATGTCAAGTGCCTAGGCCTTGGGTCTTTAAATCCGGCACTGGGACCAAGAACTTTATTCTTGTTTTATCCGCCACTTTATTCTGTAACTTTGAATCAGACCGGTGTAAGTTGAGGGATAAGGATTCATTTTTGCCAATCCAAACTTATTAAAAAAGATTTGGATTAAGAGCTTTGTGCTTTGTATTTACGGATGTAATTTTGTTTCAGAAATGAAACCAGCCAAATGCAAGAAACGTTGCACGTACAGCAAAACAGTAATTGAAAATGCTTGAGTAGATATTAAAGTTGATGCTAAATTTTCAGCAAAGAACGATTATAAATTTATATTTTGCATACTGCTGCCAGTACTAGCCGTGTTTATTTACCTAAAAATCGAGTAAAAGTAATCCTTCACATAAATAAACGGTCCCTACAGGCGGCCAATATTTGCGCCATTTTGCATTTTGTTGATTCATTACTTTGTGAATTGATTGATCTTTTCTTTATACAGATGATAATCTTCTGAATTTTCAATAATTACTTACACAGGTCTGATGTGAGGAGCAGTATTTTCTCATTGTAAGGTTGGTAAGTAAGCAGGACTGGGAAATCATGCATTATGAATAGGATTTTTTAAAAAATACGACACTAGAAATTAGGAAAAATCGCAACCTACGTCGTTAATAACTTTTAGATTCCAGCTGGTTATAAGTGCATTAGTATCATTCAAAGTTTTTAAAGGTGATACTTAAAAATTAGAAATTTGAGTTTAACCAGTTATAGGTATAAGCCATTTTATGTCAAAAATGTAAGAGTGGACAAAATAAAGTGCTTAAACATTAAATTAAAGGTTATCAAACGATTTGATTGATTTTCATCAGAAAATGATTTTCATCAGAAATAAATAAAAAACTGATTATTCCTTTGTATTAAAATCCTATTGTCTGAAGATGTAAAACTGTGGCTATACCTGCACTATTTAGCATGAATGAACATCACGGGTTCCTATAGTCTTGCAACTGAGTTATTTGTGATTAGAGCCAGAATTAAACGTGATATCTTCCTTTTCTGGTGCTAATTTACTGAATTAGCGAACATAATTACGTTGCATAATTGGGATCAAAGAATCTTTCAGAGACTCACAAACTTTAATTAGGTCTTTCGCTTGTAAATCTAAAGAAGGTGTGAGGAAGAGGGAAAAGGGATTGCAATACGACATTTCTTTGAAACATTTGCGTAGGTAGTGAATTGGTAAGAGGGTAAGCTTGATAAAAGCTCAGGTTAGTATGTAAATATTATTTGGTATGTACTTCTAGTAATAATGTGGTTAGAAGCTAGGACGTTACGAATAATAAAATGGCGGATAAATATCAAGACAAGTAAAAAGCAGGCTTTCCAAAAATAATAGCAGATGGGTGATAAAATTGCGGCTAAAAATGGTTACAAAATTGGAACTACAAGTCAGAATGATTTCAATTTAATATCTCTCGAGTTTTCGTTAAAAATATGATTCTGTTTGGAAAGGATTAATGGTGAAATGTAGCAATTGAAACATAATGAAATAAGGCCGTAAATACATTTTGCTATTATCTGAACAGAACATTTCCATGTTACAATTACCTACGATCAATTATTAACCGTTACATCAAGCAAAATAACCTCTTCTGCACTTTATCATTTATTATTCAATTGATGTTCACAACACGAACTTTCATATTTGCAATAGAGTTTTAGCAATATTTTGCAACATTACGACTTGTAGTTCGCATTTTGCAGAAACGCATCTTTTAATATTATTACCATCCTTTTCAGAAAAACATTATTACTCTCTTCATTTATTTAAAACAACTTAACAAAATACCAACTGTAGCAAAATATTTATTTAAAACTACATGAAAACCAACCTTATATAGGTAAACTCAATTCAAAGACTACATGGATTTTATGGAAAACGAAAATTTGGCTCACGGACTTACCTCACCAAACTGGCCTTCCCCCAGTTTCTCAATATAATGCAAGCGATGTCTTGGTATCTCCCTCACCGTACTATCGTCTCTGGACAGTAAGTCGACAGATGGCACGGCATACACAGTGTTCCCACTGACCCCTTGTATATTGGGCATCTTGACCACGTCCGTGGCAGCGTAGTAGCGTTCTGATGGCGGCTTCTGCAGAGGTTTGGGAAGGGTCTGGGGGAAAGAGGGCTTCGGTGCCGGAGGGAGGTGCGTGGTGCTTTTGGTCACGTCTGGCACTGCGTATTCGCGGGAGGTCATGGATTCTGTAAGATGGAAGAAAATATTTTAAATGATTGCAACTTGTTTGGGGCTCTAAGTTTTATATTGGTTCATAGATTACTTTAAAATTAATATTTTATTTCTTCTTAGCAACAGATTAATAAAAAGTGTAAAATTTTGACAATTTTTTTAAAAAAATAATTTACTGTAATTTGTTTCATTATATATTTAAAAAAAATCTATAACCGTTTCCTATATACAAATTCACTTACCATTGCTATAAGTACCATTTCCATAAGGTATCTTGAAATCTTGAGGCTCTTGGTACAAAAGTTTATCCGGATCGGTGTCATCTAAGATAACTTGATGGCCGTATATACTTCCGTTAGATTGAAGCGCCAACGGAGAACATGGAGAGTAACTCAAGCCCAAATCCTGGAAAACAATGTTTTGTATCAATATCTGTTCTGTAGTATAGCGGTCTGCCGTACACGTGACTTCAAATAACACCCACGCTAGATGGCGCTGGTTTACTACTGCTTTACTACCAGCCATCAAGATAAGAACAAATATTACAGTACATGAGCCGAAGAAAATTGGTCTTCTTTTGAGGTACTTTTGGTGGACGCGCGTTGTATAATGGCTTCGGCAAATTGCAGTAGTTGAGTACGAGATATGCTGATTGGCAATTGAATCGATTTTTTCAGAAACCTCACAAGTCCACGAACCATAGTTTTTGAGAAATTGAAAAAAAAAAATATTTCAACAGCAATGGGTTTCGTCTTAAAAAGCTATTTTCGGTTGCTTCCCATTGCTGTGCAAAGCAATGGATTAACTTGATTTCTTCACAGAATATGTGTTTACATAAAATGGATTGATTAACATCATTAAGTTTACTTTGTTAAAATTGTGACTTATGAGGTTTCGGAAAATGTTGATTCAATTTGGTTGGATGCCCGGCCAACTTCAATAACAAGTCCAGAGAAGCTCTCCCAAACATGAGCGTAGACGGAATTTTCGACGCCACTGTTCCGAGTGCCGAAGATCGAAAAACTAGTTCGGACACATTCGGAACCTTAAAAATATGGTCAGACGTGAACGAGTAGTTCCGAACAGGTTTCGAGACCAGCTGTCTTCATCTTCCGAATATGACGTCAAAATTTCCGTCCCGAGCGTGTTTGGGAGAGCTTCTTGGCCTTAGTAGTTGAGAAGTTTTTGATGACAATGTAATATTATACATCAATGTTAGAGTAGATCCTTACCTTCATGTTGATGGTAACCCTGTTGTCCACTGGCTTAAGTATTGTGTGCGGCGTGGTGTGCTTTCGGCGTTTGTTCCTAGCGATTATGATGAAAATGACGATGACCAACAGCAGTATCACTGCGGCCAGCACGCCAATCACCAATCCCACGTATTGGTTCGTCAAGGTGTCCTCACTCATGGCAGTGCTCACTGAAATAGTGTGGTCCATTACTGAAATGCGTGTTGAAGAGAGAAGAGATTTAACATGTAGTGAGTATTGGTTATTCGGGTTGTTACAAGGAGTACTTTCAATTTCGCCAGCGCAAATGTAGGCTTTTTCGGGAAACATAAAAAAAATGATAAAAAACCTTTGAAAATTTAAGAATCGTCTCCGATAAATGGTCAGTGACATGATTTGTGAGATTTGAGCTGGAGAAATTGAAAAGTACCGTATAACGCTTTGTTCACACTTGGTTCCTGACTCTTACACTCTTAAAACAAACGAGCGAATTTAACTCAATCTGAGTAATTTTCACTCCTCCAGTTTTGAAAATGCACTTCTCCGAAAGGAGTGGATCTTTTGTGTGTTAAACCTCCAACAGGATCACTCCAAACGAGTGATTTTAACTCAGTCTGAGTTAATATTCACACCATTCCAGTGTCGAAAATGCACTTGTAGAACTGGAGTGGATTTCATTCTTTTGATTTAAGAGTGTACTGCTTGCGTTATTGAGCTATAATACCGTGCGTCATACACTGAGAAAGTCAAAAGTGAAATGCTTCCAATGAAGCATGCAGAAATTATTCGGTGTCATACTTTCATAGAAGCTGCCAGGAATCAAAATGTGAAAATAGCCTTAGAATATCTATTTTAAAGATAAAAATACACATATATTTGCATTATTGCAACTTAATATTGTAATTATGTAACTTACCAATGGGAGGCGCTGCTGGTGGATCTTCTTCAGAGAAATTGCCAACTGCGGGAACTGAAATAAGGCACGAAATTTCATTACTGGGGACAATGGTAAAGAAATAAATATTCAAGATTGAGTTTCAATTTAAGAACGATTTGCTTTAATTTTAAATAGTCATATCTGCTTATTTTCTGTAATTGTAGCATATATCAGTTATGCTTAAGCCGCTTTTGATAAGTTTTCGAAATAACAATTTGTGTTTAAATCCCGAAGTTTTGAATGGTTTGATTACTTTAAAATCAACATTTTATTTCTCCCTAATAAGAGAAGAATTTTTTTTATGATGTTTTAATAACACCAGGAATATAATTACAGACTTTTCGTATAAGATGAATAATGATAGAAAATGATCCTCCAAAATTCATTGTTTATAAATTGTTATAAAATGCCTCATTACAGCGAGACCAACAAACTAATTAAGATACGACAAAACAACATTTCTTCATAAAATGAGCCTCATTAATGTAGAATAAGAGCTTACAAGATACCCTACAATCATAAGAAAGCAAATACCGAAATTTTAAAAGTCAGAAAAGACAATCTTTGAAATAATTAGCCATCAAAGCTTAAACCGCATCAATAATAAAATATTAATAAAAAGAGTGGACGAGCCAGTTTAGTGCAGATTACAACCATATAATTTTTTTTGAATTAATAATGAGGATTTGAGAGGACGCTGTTGTGTTTGCCCTTAAAATCCTCATTACAAAGTGAATTTCTTGGCTTATTAAGCTTCGGCTCATTAGTCGTTCGCTTTTCCATGGCAAAATGACTGTTTAATTTCACGTAGGACCACGCGCCATTACCTAATGCTTTTCTAAAGACAGAGTCGAAGTTGAAGTGCAGAATTTTTCATGGTTGAAGTTGTAGTGTAGGGATGACCTCAAAGGGTCGTTTGGCATTGTTTTATGTGACGTCGAGAGTCGCGACAGTAAATTAGAGGCGCCAACCAGAGTGTCGGGTTTTAATTGATACGCAATTAGTTCATGGGTAGCTGGATTTGAGCACTCATTTTACAAGTCGTAAAAGAGAGGGAGGGGGGGGGGTTGCAGTGATCAAAAGGGGGTGTTCTGTTAAAGAGAAAGTTTCAGACGATAGTTGGAGCGTGTGAAATGGCCTGGAATTGTTCTTCGATTTCGGAGTGGATTGATATGTGGTTCTAGAATTTTTCTACGAACTCTTAGTTTGGAAGTTCTGGTGGTGATAGAAAAAGGAATATTCCGTTCCTGTTCCCTTAATTTTAAGATTAATGGAAACAGATAGTTCTATTTTGTTGTTAATTTTAATGCATTTTTTTCTACTAAGACATATAATAATTTATGGACTCTTTAACTACTGAGTGAATGTCTTACATTAGTTTTGGTTATGTCAACTAAGTGATGAAGAGAAATGAAATTAAGTTTTTTAGCTTCTTTACTGGCAGTTAGGAAAGTATTAATAGTGCACATTCGTATTATGTATTATCAATAAATTAATAACAATCAAAGTTTTTTTTAAAATAATTTTTTAAAAAATCTGTTGATCCAGATTAATAAACTGAAATACTAATCATAGATATCATATATATACTTTGTAATTTGGATATTCATTTAGCTTTGCATTTTAAATATTGTGTATATTACTTAAGACTGCAGATAAAAGCCTCCACTTTTAACTTTTTAATGGCTCGTCGCTAAATTATGTTTTACGTGTACATAGTTAATGCTGTGATGCTGGTAAATTAGTATGTTTTTTTTAAATAGTTTTCGATCAATGATTAATTAACAAAAATTAATTAAAAAACTGTGACAGAAAACTGTTCTTTAAAAATAACCTAAACTAGATAGTCGTATAAAAGTTTGTTCAGATACTTAAAGGGTTCGATTTGTTTTTCCGGATGAAGTAAATTCTGAATAAATGTGCTTTGCTATGCGTTAAAAGATACTTCTAAAGAGTTCTAAGTATATAAGATTTGTTTCAAATTTGTCGAACAGCGTAGCAGAATTGAAGTTGAATAAGTAACATGTAAGTTTAAGAATAGACATGCCCCGTTTTCTAGAAAATGTTGTTAGATACAATGAAACATATTAGCATTAAAATGTATTAATGTTCTAAGGATTACTATTTAAAGTGTGATTTTTAGTTTATAAGGTTTTTTTTTTTAATTTTCTGAGTATTACGTTGCATTTAAAAGAATATGTCATGTCTTCGAAACAGTTAATTACCAGCTAATTATATAACAGCATTATTTTTCAATTAAACTTTCGTGGTTGATTTAAATAACTTATTAAATTAATATTTTGCCGAAATCATTTGAATACTGTACAGATTTGTATCAAATTTCAATTGAGGACTCGTTAAAAGTGAAAATACGAGTTTTTGGCAAAACGATAAATATTTTGATTCTGCATGGCAAAGTCGAGGGAAAATGCGCGCTGGTGTTAAATCAAAATAAGACATTTTCCCATTGCCCAGATAGAGAATTGTCTAGTTATCAGAGAATATTTAGAATTTTCCTATTATTGTTCAGTTACATCCATTCTTCCCCACTCAATGAAATTTCAAAATTATTATATACAGCTGTTCCAATTTCACAACCATCTATTCTCTATCCGAATTTTCAATCTTACATTTGACTTAAAACTAAACTTACACACAAAATACAAATCGTACACAAACTAACATAAATAAAAACCAAATTCAAGACCCCACGCAACCCCACACAAACCCACTAAAAACAACTAGCCAAATTAAGCACTCCAAACCGCCAAAAAACGAAGACGAAAAAAAATCTATCCGAATTAAAGAGAATTCAAGTTCTTTTATCCTAGAAGATAATGGCTCCATATACACATAGCACATCTGGTTCGCCAGCATTTGAATATCAAGGGGGAACTATACTTAATCGAATATTCACATAAAATCCACGAATAAAACACAAATCTTCTGCAAGAAAATGCATTGCATTCTCCTTTCCGTGTTCGGTTTTGCCCCTGGGGTGGGCTGATTTGAGGAACTTTATTCAAATGGAGCGGGGGTCAGGCAGAAAGTGCGATTTTATAATACTTTTTTTTGCCCAGAGAAGTTTAGTTATATTGTGTTTGTTTTTAAATAACTTATATCAATAATAAAAAAACAATTCGACGGGTATATATATATTTAAAAAGTTTACTGAGTGTTTGCTAAGATATTTTTGGATTTGTTAGGAAATAAGTATATATTCAAATGAAACTTAAAATCTTAGATGTGTAACCAGTTTTTTTTTTATTTGATATAATATTAGGCCTTGTTATCGTCATATTTTAATTATTTTTTATAAAAAATTTGTTCTTTTATAGGGCATTTTTATAAACATTTCAATCCCTGAGAGGGTTAACATTTTAAATTATCTAAAAATAACTATGACTTATTTATGTTTTTCTTTGCAACCATGATTCACACCAGAGATAAGTGGACACGAGTCACACGTTTGCACCGCGAATGAAGAACCGAAAGAAAAACCGGTTTCCTGTCGCCAATGTCCAACACGCCGACACAATTACGGGAAGACTCCTAATAAATCAAGCGGTTCTTCCCCTGTACCCTTCAATTGTTAATAGAACAATATTTTTAGTCCTACTTTATCCTTACGCTTGGTCCAATGTTACCCTTATGACCGAATTTGTCCCAATCTTCTATACCTACACCAAAACCGACCTTAAGTTTGCAGTATACAAATGTTCTACGAGAAAAAGGGTAAATAGGTCTCATATTTGAGTGCGATAATCGAATACAAAAAGGTATTTCACATTCAATAAACAAATTTATTTGTTATTTCAAGACATAAATTTATTATTTTTATTAGTTTAGCTTCAGTTAGAGTGTTATTTTAATTATTTTTTCCTTCGATTTTGACGTAACAGGGCGCACGAATATCAGGGTCGAAGGAGCAGCCAATAGGAGCAGGCGAAATTTTGGAGTTAGCAGCGTTGTTTACGCAGATTCTTCCGCCTAGTACATTTCTCTGCTGCAAACTTAAGCTCGGTTTTGGTGTACACTCTCAGAAATAACACTTTCATTTTTGACGATTCATGAATCCTCAAGCCTCATTCCGTTAATGTCGAGGATTGTTTCGTCAAACTATCACGTGACTTTTGAGTAAACGTGAATCCTCACTTTTACGATCGTGATTTGACGATTCTGTATCTTGATTTTGAGGAAACTGAATCTCATTGTTGTACTCACATGCTCAAAAATGACGAAATATTTCTTCAGATTAGACGACATTCAAATCCTCATAAAAATGACGATTCAAATTTCCTCACTTTGAGGAAACGAAAACTCGGAGCATTTGCAAGTAACGGAATAGTCAAAATTAAGGAAAATTTCGTCGTTTTTGAGTATTCATTTTTTTAGAGTGTAGGATAGTACCTTTAGGATAAATGCGGTGCGATTTCTCCTCTCCTTGGCCGCAGCTGGCAGCGACCGTTATTAATGCGCAATGAAAGATCGATTTCCTTTAAGAAAACGTCGTTCCGGTACCGCACTTAAAAAAACAAATGCGTACCGGAGGTGGTACAACATCATAGGAACACTTGTTTCACCCTCCCACCAAGTTTTTTTTCTTCTTCCTCAGTCCCGATCTTTTTTTCTTACTTTAAAAACTAAGCGTATTTTGTTGACAAAGTTCTATCTGACATTTTGGTAGTACTACACTCCGTTCCACCCAACTAGGGTAAAAACAACGAGTAAAAAGACAGAGGGAAAAGCGCATTGGTCCGTTAGGTGGAAACTCTTGTAAGGTAATATTTACATACAAAATTATCAGAATACAATTTAAAAAAAAATACATTTTTCCTTCTGATAAAAATGGCAAATTTTCTCAAATAATATTCAAATCTGTTAGACCTTAAACGAAATTAATGTTTTAAGCATGTTTTCCTGTTGAATTCACAAATAATTTATAGAATTTTTTACATGCGTGGAAGGATCTTCTCCATAGCATATTTCTATTTACCCAACTTAGGTTGGCAAGGAGTGTAATTTATTTTATTTTGGTTCATTTGGTTGTTGGATTGGCCGGCTTCAACTTAATTAAGTTTTATTCTAAACGGTTATGAATGTACGTGACACATGGTTTGAACGCCTGGACTTTGGTACTGCAGCCTTCTTATTCTGATCTGTCAATTTTTAATAAAATGTGTTCAGAAGTAAGAAAAGGGGAATTTGATCAAAAAAACATAATGTTGACATTCAAATTCTTAAGAGAGCTTCGACGTTTTTTTCTGTATTAGAAATAACGCTGAAAAAAGGTCGCAAATGCAATACAAATTCAATGACAAGATCTTCCTTTAAAATGGCATTTCATGTGTGGAGTCATTAAACATTGTAAACAATAATAAATGATTTATCATATCTGAATCACTAAAACCGTTTAGTTTTGAGTATGGGGTTATTTGATGCAATGATCACTAGTTGCAGTTTGATGCAATAATCGCAATGCAGAAATCGCTAGTTGCACTCAAATTTTAAAATGTTTTTTTTAAACATGCAGATTTTTCGGAATGCAATTAAAATTTATAGCAAATCAGTACTTAATGGAATACAAAAATACTGTTATAGAGTTATAATAAAAACTTTTTCAAATGTAGGTTAAGGAAATAAAAAGACATTTTGCCATTGCCAAATTTTCTCGCATAAAAATTGCAGAAGTTTATTTGATAGATTAGGTTAAATAGTGTTGTCACGATGAGTAGTTAAGTATGAAAATTTAATAACCCCGAAACTTAAAGCCAAAAAATTTCACATGGAAATGTTACTTTCTATTAATTTCCCAAACTTCCATTCTTTAAGTAGAAAAAAAACGAAATATACGTTACCTAATACTCAGCAATACGTTAGTTTTTTTTTAAATTGCTAACCAAAAAAAAGCAGGTTTTTTCTCGATACTTCACAAATAAGAAACTGAATTCAAACAAAATGTTTGTTACACTTTTGTTGGACCATTATTCGAGATAAAAAAAAATGGAATTCAAAAAGATTTCAAATTCTTTTTAAAAAGCAAGCCATTGTTTATTGATTGTCGGAGAGAATAAAAAAAGATTTTTATTTTATTTCCTTAAATAGCCCCCTTTGGAGATGCTCTAACTGAGATAACTCGAAGACAGATTTGTTTTAAAAAAGAATTTTCGGTGTTTTTATTCTGAGTTTTGTGTTTGCGATTGATTTTTTAACGCTCTAAAGAGACTGCACTTAGCGGGTGGTTTGAATTCTGATAAATGATGTAGTTCTTCGGTATTTATTTAGGTGGAACACTTTTTATTTGCTAAAGTGACAGCTGTTTATCTTGAAAATCTGACTTGTGCTTGAAACATTTAATTTTATTTCACACTATGAAATTTTAAGGGCAATGAAATTTTTTAAAAGGAAGGGGTAGGGTAGGTACATATATATTCCGGCTTGCGTGCTTGATCAGACACCCGCTTATAAGCCTTCGTTAAGTAAGACAGACACAGAAATAGTTTTTACTGTCACAGAGAAAAGGAAAGTACACCCAGGAGGAAGGCGGGAATCGAACCCGCACCCGTTACAGCGCGCCTTTATGAGGTTCGTTGGTTTGTAAAGCTGATTCATTGCTTAACTCTATACGTGTTTTTCATATATACTCTATGAGCTTGAAACATTCTTCTTTTCTCTATTAAAATGATTATTTTACAAAATTTTTTTGTTTTCATAATACAATTTCCTTCAATGACGGCGTTGGAGTATAAAGCTGCTCTAAGTTCCATTGTTTGCCAACTCAGGTGCCGATCTTTAGTTGATCACAGCTAAGAATAATTTGACGTACGAGAATATGCAGCTGGAAACGCTCATTACTAAAATTAATATTTTTTAATGGATGATATACTCAGTTAATAAAAATAATTCTTTGGTAATTATTATTCGTTCGCCCAAAAACCTTTTCGGAGACATTCATAGCAACAAAATAATAAAAAAATACTCAAAAACGTTTTCTTGTGAGTTAAAAACAACTAAAACAAAATATAAATGACGTCAAATCACTGCAACCGTTTCATGACACTTGGGAACAAATAGCGCGGACGCTGAGAATAAGTTCGGAACAACGCTTATGAAATATCATAAGACATCTATCACCAGATGGGGTTGAAGTCACGGACTAAATCTGTAACGAAATATGAGAGACAAATTGTAACTTTGAGACGGGTATTACTTCTCCTTTGACATGGGGCTTAGATTCCGATCCTACCAACAGATTCAATGGGATAAGAAAATGTTTTAACCCTTTCAGTCCCAGTGATGCCATTTGGCATCATCACTTTCAATATTTTTTTTCAAAATGTTTATGTCCCGCTATGACATCTAAACACACACCATTCTATTCTTCACACTTTGTTCTATCAGACAAAATTTTACTTTTATCTCAATAGAAGTCAGAACTACTATTTTTTTTTATTTAGAAAATAGTCAACAAGCGTTTCTCTTGATTTTTGATAAGTTCACTTCAGTTTAACATATTTAAAACACAATTTAAACTATTTCGGTTAAAATAATTACTTATTTTTTTTTAATAATATGGTCAGATACCTTAAAATATATAACACGTAGTGATATTAGGTAATATATATATATATTTATTTTGTAGTTTTCCACAGTTAAAGAATTTTGGCATTGTTTCAAAAACCATATAAAAAATTTAAATGGATTTTTTTTCTTATGGATTTCGTATATTTGACCTAAAATAAGCTTATTTTGTGAATATCAGATGTTTCTGTAGTGTAGTAAATTTTTGGGACTGAAAGGGTTAAATAAAAATAATGCTCTTAGGAATTCTTGTGGTCCAATAATCATCTGTCGCTAATAGTGGCTGGGAAGCCCTATTTTTAAGGCACTTGCAAGCATGCGAAAAGTCCGAAGTTCGGCTCCGGGAAGGGCCAAAATATCTGCCGACCTATAAACGGTCTGCGCAGCTAAAAAATTCATATGAATAACATTCCGAGTTGAGAGGGTGCACGATAAATATTTCCCTAAGTCCTGACACTGAGTAAGATGTCGCTCATAAAAGTTGTGTTGGGTGCCTACTCAGGTGTCGACTCGTCATTTGACTGTGGTTCTAATTACGACGATAGCTAGAGAGCGGTTATAATTCAACCTATCTTATTTACCCTAAAACATGAGTCTAATCATAGATAAAATTCATTTTGAGCACTGTTTTAAGTTTGTATTTTCCTAATAGATACATAAGTGTTGTGCAATAATTGTTTGTTAATTCATTTGACGGGATTAAAAGACTGTATCCCTTCTGAGAGGGTAAACATCTTAATAAAAACGTTTCTTAACACATTGAGACTCAAAAGTAGCAGTCGCTGATACGTCACACATCCAACTTTCAAATTATTAGTAGTGGGATTGATACTTTAACTTTCAGAGATAAGAAAAAATGAACCGAAAAGAAAACAGTAACGGAAAACCTGAATGAGAAGTTGAACTTCGGGGATGACAATGACTTCTCAAATGATTTATTTTCTTCTGAAATGTTTAAAAGGATTGTGTCTTTTTTAAAATTTGGTAAAAATCACGTCGAAAGGTGACTATTTTCTGTCGCGGGTAATGGTGAAATATTGTTGAGGTGACAGGTATTGGCGAGGTTGTGGTATTTGGGCAAAAGGGATTGGAGCTTGTGGTGGTTTATTGGAATGAACTTTTGATGGGATATTTTCGAGTGTGAGGCTTCAACGGCCTAGTAGCTATGAGACTGACCCTATGTGACCCACACTTAAATTTACCAGTAGATTTTTTTTCTAAAAATAGGCGTATTTTAAGTCTAGATTTAATAAAAGTTAGAAAATGTATATATATTTTTAAATGGTGAATTTTGAACAATCAGTATTTAATCACGGCCTATACTCAACTACTAAGACCAAAGAAGCTTTCACAAACACGCTCGGGGACGGAAATTTTGACGTCATAGTTCCGAGTGACGTTGTTCCGAATATGAAGATAACCTGTCTCGAAACCGGTTCGGAACCACTCGTTCTCATCTGACCACATTTTTAGGGTTCCGAAAGTGTCCGAACTAGTTTATCGATCTTCGGTACTCGGAACAGTGACGTCAAAAGTTCCGTCTAAGCTCATGTTTGGGAAAACTTCTCTGGCTTTGTTATTGAAGTTGGCCATGATTTAATGGGAATTGCATCTGAAGTGCCATTCGTCTGGGAGCATAATTTTTCATTTTTAATTGGAGGATGAGTGTATCACGTTTTGGCTTAATTATAATAGGTGAATCATATAATGTGCCCATGTACTTCAGTATTTTAGTTACTTAGTACTTCAGTATTTTAATTAGAGCACCACGTGTCTTATGTGCATAATGCTTTCTTGCTTTTCCCTAGCTTTTTGGGAGGATTTGCCGAAATTATTGAGAGTAGTGGGCGGAAATTATTGAGAAAACTTTTAATATAGTTTCGTTTTGGGAACCAAAAAGAGCGAATTTTGAAAATATCGATGAATATAAATATATTTGAGAACTGAAGTGAAGTTACGCATTGACTGACCAATATATAACTGTAATCCCTATCTGTATTTATGTTATTCCTGTCTTATTCTTGTCTTATATATTGCTTTGGTTCGGCTCACAGTGTCTGAGTCATTTAATAAAGAATGTTTCGATGAACTCTGCTGTGGTTAATATTTTACCTTCACGCCTGGCGCCCACAATATTGAATAAAATAAATGTATAACTATTGAATAAAGGGGACTTTTAACGTATTTTTGTTAGATAATCGTTTTAAAATATTAATTGTTAGAAAAAGCAAAGAAGGTTCCCCAACGGGCCCTAAATAGCACCCTTCTGTCAAATTATTGGTATCTCTTTTATATGTTACGGCCCTGCATTTGTCACCACTGTAGCTTAAAATTATTGAAAAAAAACAAGGAAATATTAATTTTTATGTACAAAAATATGAAATGTAGTGTTGTCTTTCAGCACCATAAGGGGTTAAGCTTCCAGTGAGTAGGTAGTGAAATGTTCTGTTTTAACAAGTAATTCATACACTCAAAGTAGTCAAAGTATTTATTTAAAAATAGAAAGTGTTTTATGTCACAAAGAAAACCATTTAAGACACAATTTCTAAGAGTTTTAAATTTCAGCCAAAACAAAACAACCCCGCTTTTCAGAAAACGAACACAATTCCAATTCTCAAAAGAACAATCTAAATAACTTCTCCCACCCCACCAGGCATCTTTAGAACCTGAGCTATTGTTCTATTTTTAGCCCCCCGTCCCTTCATATTTTAGAAAAAGTTCTCCTTTATTTACATATTTCTCCATCGTTTTCTTTCTTTTAAATTCGAAGTGGGGGAAACGTCGCCATTTTTTTTTGTAGAGTGTTGCCACAAACTCTCTCTTAAATAACAGCTTGGAATTCGGTCGATTAATAACTTGGGTATTGGAAGGAGATTGGGAAAGAATAACACATGTTTTCTGGGAAGAAAGTGGTGGGATTTTGATTTCTATTTCATGAATTGGGTACTATTTTCATTTCGAAGCATGTTTAGGAGTTGTATTGAAAGTATCGTCTTTTCCTTCGATTCAATAGACATTACAGGTTTGTGTATAATTTGAAACGATTTTCGATTTGATAAAAAGTATATACTTGTTTTATGACAAAACATTTGAAAAAGGTGATCTACCTTTTCATACAAAAATGTATACGATTTAATTATTTTGCCTTAAAAAGGGTCATATGGTGTTTGTTTAAGTATTGTCTAAGTTCTCCGTATTACTTGGATTTAGGGACTTTTCATTTGCGTATTGGTATTATCTTTAAACAAATAAAGTTCAGAAAATGTAAAAACCTGAAAGGCTTAAGAACCTCGGGTATCCAAACCAAAGTGTTTCTGTGTTAATCTAATGGGGAAAAAACTATTTTGTAAACCCACAGTTCTCCGGTTGTATTGCAATTTTTAAAAACAGTTTCTTTTCAACATGATCAATGTAGCTGACTTCAGGTTTCTATAATTTTCCTTTTTGAAATTGGTTATTCCTTTGAAATATTTAACAAATTTCAAAAAGTGGAATAGAAACAGTCAGCTTTACTGTTTTAACTTATAAAACCTTTTGTAAAAATATTTAATTCTGACGGAGAAATGTCACTTAAAGATATGCCCCCCCCCCCCCCATTGGATGAACAAAGAGGCACTTTGTTTTGTAGACCCGCGGTTATTCGTGCTCATTCTTCTCAAGGTACCACAACCAATGAACCTTACACTCTTAAAACAAAAGAGTGAAAACCACTCCTGTATTAGAAGTGCATTTTCGACACTGGAAGAGTGAACATTAACTCTGACTGCGTTAAAATCGCTCGTTTGTTTTATATGGTATGGTATGGTACATATATATTCTAGCTTGTGTGCTTGTTGTGAAAACCGCTTATAAGCTTTCGTCAAGTGGGACAGACACAGAAAGAATTTTTACAGTCACAAGGAAAGGAATAGCACATAGACAAATTACAACATTCATTGACGGTCACCTGCCTGACCGGGATTCGAACCCGACCCCAGCAGCTCCAAAGGCTAGAGTCCTGATGATTGCGCCACCCGGCGGCTCGTTTGTTTTAAGGGTGCACCATTCCAACCAATGCCTTACCATAAAAGAGGAAGAAGAAGAACTTAGAACCCAAGCACCGAACAAATGCGGTTGGTTGGTTGACATGTATTTTCAGGCTTGTGTGCTTGGTCGCAAGGACCCGCTTATAAACCAGCGCCAAGTAGGACAACACAAGACACACACAAACACATATGACAGATGTTGCTATCTGTCGCCACCTCCACAATTTAGACATGTCCCTGAAGGGGAGGGAATTTTTCTCCAGGAACCTGTACCCATGGTGAACTGCGCAATGACCGACCACAGGACTTTCGGACCCAACAGATTTTACGAGCACGTGTTTCGCATATACTCGGTAAGTCTTCAGTGGTACCGGGTCTCGAACTCTCAACCTTCCGATCTCGAGTCCGAGATCCTGTCATACATGAACATCTAGACCAATGCCATACCTGAACTGAAAGCCACCTCGCTGATCAGCATCCACTTGGCCCCGAAAACCAGCTCCACCTTGACGAACTTCCCGACCCTGTGGTACAGATTCATGGTGACGTTCCTGGCCTTCTCGAAGAAGGGGTCGGGCATGTACGAGAAGTTGACCGGGGCCGCCGAGAAGTGCTTGCCCCCCACGCTGAACCATATCCGGGCGGAGTGGAAGACGGCCACTTCTTTTGTGTGCATGTTGTTGGTGTAGAAGTAGGCCGCGGAGAAGTTGCGGACTTGGTCAAACTCGAAGAGGATCTCGATCGACTTGGAGAAGGAGGTGTCGTTGCGCCAGCCCACCCACTCGTAACCTGGTGGAGGAAAGGAGGTTTTTATTTATTTATTTATTTATTTATTACAACCACCGAACAGAACTGGTCCATTAAAAGGCAGAGGACTAACTATAAGAAATACAAAAATTACATAGAAATACCAAAAAGAGAAACAAAATTAAAAGGACCGACACCAATATGATCATTAAAACAATGTCTTAAAATAAAGATAAAACAACGAAAACACCAAACTGCAAATATGTTATGGATACATTCTTGTTATGGATACGTTGATTCCCATTTCCATGGATAAAACATCTGAAGGAGAATCACTGCAGTAATTTGTTCCCTTCTGTATGATAAAGTAACAACCAGTTTTCCAAAATATCCTGCGTACTGTATTATGCAATGTTCTGTATGATTTGATGCTACAACGGTTCAATTGACTATAATAAATGTCCTTTAAAAACAAAAATTGATATATAACAGCAATACACGCATCGTAAATGAACTAAAAATTTCAATGCAATGATATCTAAGCTATAACTCTTTATTAAAAGCTCTTACTTGGTCTGGATGGATGATGGCCTTTTAATATGTGGTTACTTTGTGTGGATTTAAAGAATTTTTTTAAAAGTGGCTATGTGTTTTTATGCTTTAATGAACATTACTATAAGTGTTTAAGTTTCCCCATTTGACTATAGGTCAAAAACCAGTTGAATCTACTTATTTCTTAGTTTAAAATCAACTAGCATCAATTATAATCACTCATAAATTTTTTCATTGTAAATTGTTTTCCAAAATCGTAAAGCATTTATGCAGCAAACATAAATTGTTGTTTTTATATTAGAATAAACATTTCTTAACTTTAATTTGATTGAATTATTATGATTAGTTAAAAAATTTAATTAATTACCCTTTCCCATGCCAGAGACGTCTTGCTTGAAGTTGCTCTCTCCGAATACTCCATCTGTGAGCTGTCCCAAGCCTCCGTGGAGGTAGCTGTCGTCTTTGACTCCGTCGTACGTCCTGTCAGACAAGTCTATCTCAACCCCTCTGCGCTCGCCTTGGGGCATGGAATAGGACAAGAGACCATCTAGAAAAAATTGAACATGTTTTAAAGAGCTAATACAGAATTTGCTTTTCAAGTTAAAATTAATTTTCCTGCACAAATTGTGACCCTTGTAATGGAATACACTCTTAAAACAAAAGAGTGAAATCCACTCCAGTTGGAGAAGTGCATTTTCGACACTGGAAAGGAATGAATATTATCTCAGACTGAGTTAAAATCACTAGTTTGGAGTGATCCTGTCGGAGGTTGAACACACAAAGGATCCACTCCAAAAGGAGAAGTGCATTTTCCAGACTGGAGGAGTGAAAATTAATCAGACTGAGTTAAAATCGCTCGTTCGTTTTAAGAGTGTACAGTTTAAAGATTATGAACTAGTTATTACTGAACATTTTATTGAAGGTCCAAAATTCGAAGTTGTTTTGTTTTTGCTTGACATGGATGAAAACCCCTGTTTGACAAATGTTTGTAAACATCCATTGCTTTCCAGTTGCGCAAGATTGTTTATAACAAAAAAATCTTTTAGTTACTTAAGTTTTAGTCAGTCACGCTTTAGATTGAGTTTTAAACAAAAGCGCCAACTAAATTTTGGTCTTATGAACTTCTTAACTAAAATAAGAATCGGGGCAAAAAAAAACTTTGATTGAGTGCAAACACATTTTTGATATTTTTTTTTCTGCTATTGGCATTTTGCAACCCCCATTACCAAATACCAAATTGATTCCAATTATAGAGATGTGTTACTTCGACTATTATACTACGGAATTAGTTGTTTACTAGATTACTGGTGGGAATTGGCAGCGTCATCTGCTATCTTTATTTCTGTAGGATCCTTACATTTCTATTGAACTTTCCGAATAAAGTAAGTATTGGTTAGAAAAACATTAAATGAGGGCAAGTGCATGTTTGTTATTTGTGTTCTATTGAACTACTCAACTAAAATAAAAATTGAGGCAAAAAAAACCTCTTTTTGCAGTGTAAACACATACGCATCAAAAATAAGCTAGAAACGTGGACCAATAGCCTCCCCCCAAAACCCCATTACATTGCACCCCAATACCAATTCCATACAGTCATATTTCCTTCACAACCGTGGCCATTTTCAAAATAATAAATATGAAAATGACAAAGGGCGTTGATACAACATTCATCAAACGTCAAAACTCGTCAAAGGAAGTTCCGAACCCCCATCTACGAAAGCCCCTTAATACTCGCAAAGGGGAATATCCAGATATCGGGGATGTTTCGCCAAGCGTTTGATTCATCGCCAAGTCTTATATATTGTTGCCAAGACTACAAGCATGTAACACTGTTATGAGAATAGAAATAACTTGCGATAACTATTTATTTCACTAATTTGATTTTAGTTTCAGTATGTGTGTTTCCTTATGAAAAGACTAATTCTAAGCACAAATATTTTATGATATTTTGCTTTAGTTACTACTAAAAACAAATCTATACCTGATCAATTAAGCATAGTTTCCTATTGACTTATAAAATGAGTGGAAAAACACTCATCAAAGGACGTAAGGACGTACGGACGAAGAGACGTAATATTAGCATATAACCTTAATATTGTACATCATTTTTATAAAAATATATGTACATTATGCTAGCTTATTTTTTATTCTGACGGTATTCAAAGATATCCTTTTCATCATTGCAAGAACTGAAATACCTTTTGGCGACAATTTAGAGACTTGGCGAAGAAAAACCTCAACAATTACGACCCCCCCCCCCCTTGTAAGGGTGGCCAAGAACGTTCAAGATCCAAGAGGGGAAATGTATTACGTTGTAGTTTTCGTAAGGTGAGGGTGGAAAAACTTTTATTCCTCTTGTTTGTGGGAAACTGTCCAACTGTGGTCTTAGGGGGAAGCGACCCCCGTTGTATACCAGAGGGGGTGGTTCGGGTGATTGAGAATGTCTTGGGTGCATTGTTGAAACGGTTGAATTCTTTTCGTTTTCGTCAGTATGTAATGAAGGGGCTGGGAGTTGTTTTAAGGTAGGTCGGTTCCTTGTATACGGCTAATGTTAAATTGAGCTTTTTCATGTTCCTTTTTTTTGGAAACTAACATACAAAACAATACAAAAAATAGGTGCATTATATGCACTTTGAACAATATACTGAAGTGAGATTTTATCAAAATATAAAGTAGTTTTTAAAAAAATATTTTTAAAGGTAATGCGCTACTTAAAAAAAGCAGTTTTACGTCACAAAATTAAGCATTATTTTCTCCTTCAAATTTTGTGCAACGATAATTTCAGTAAGCCAAAATTTCAGCTCTTTAAATGAAATAGTTTTTTAAGAAAAGGGTACATAAACCCGAAAAAACACTATTCTATGAAAAATTAAATATAAAGAGAGTGTTGAATAAAATAAAATGAATGTATATAATGAAATATAAAGAGAGAAAACTTACATTATGAAAATACTGCTGATCTATATCCAAATTAAATTTCAACTAGGTTAAAGATGTCTGAATGACATACAAAGGGCATCGTTGGAAATCTTTTTAAATGTATTTTACACAAATACTAAAATCAAAAGATCGATTTTTTAAAAAAAGTTACATATTTCTGGCAATTTTTTAAAATATCGATACATTCAGGGTGGTTATTAGCCAATACAGCATTTAATAATTTCACATTGAGTTAATTAGATTTCATTTTCATACAGCATTTTATGCTTTACCCATTAAGTCCCAAAGAAATTGTGCGCAATCAACGTGATGTTGGTAGCGGTTCTTACGGCTTTTTACTATACATTATAATGAATGTAAATAACAAGCTAATATCCAATTATTACGTAACTATATTGATAAGATATGATACATAAAGTTTTGATAATGTTTTTTTTGTAACAAGCTTTGTTCAAATTCCGTTATTTAAAGAAATTGCAGTCAAAGCTTTCGGAATGTAATGTCCGAAGAGTTCCAAATAAAACCCCCTCAAACTTTGAAGCTTCTCTTTCATACCAAACAAGTTTCCTTGTACAAACGATATTAAAACGATTAAATACTTTTTAAAATATGTTCTGTAAATATTGTAATTTCTATCCATTTATTCAATTTTTTTAAGCAAAATAAAATAAATGACGATTTCTTCCAAGCACTCTTCGTTTGTGCTCTGTAAAACTGTTTTCCATGCAATGACATCCTGTAATGTAAAGCAACTTAAACGAAAGCAACTCAATTTGTTTCGGTTCTGTAAAACTGTTTTCTTTACGCAGTAACATTCTGTACAGTAAAGCTAAAGATAATTACACAATAACGTGCGTTAATGTTCGTTCGCCGCCTCGGTGGCTGAATGGTTAGTGTACTAGCCTTTGGAGCTGCTGAGGTCGGGCTCGAATCCCGGTCAAGCATGGATGTTTGTGACCGTCAATAAATGTTGTTATTTGTCTTTGTGTTATTCATTTCTTTGTGACTGTCAAAATTTCGTTCTGTGTCTGTAACACTTGACGAAAGCTTATAAGCGGTTGTCTGAACAAGCACACAAGCTGGAATATATATGTATCATACCATACCATACCATACCATAATGTTCGTTCCTGTAAAACTGTTTTCTTTGTTCAGCTTCATTCCATACAGTAAATCTAAATCAAAGTTTTACATTGGAATTTTCCCTTATGTTTCTGTAAAACTGTTTTCTTTATTCTGTACTGCGAAGCTAAAAAAAAAGTTAACAACGTGATTTATTCTACTCTTCTGTAAAACTGTTTTCTTTGCGTAAAGACAATCTGTACAGTAAAGCAGATGTTAAAGTTTCAGATCGTGATTCTTTTCGGTTCTGTAAAACTGTTTTCTCTACGCGATGACGCTTGGTACAGTAAAGCTCTAAAGAAACTTTATAAAACGTGTTTTCTTCTTCAGTTTTGTAAAACTGTTTTCTGCATAGAGACAAAACGTGCAGTAAAGCAAAGGCGATTTTAGCCTATTTTTTTAATCCGAAATAAGTTGGTATCATTAAATTGGAATTTTTTTTTCTGTATAAAAGTCTTCAGCCCCTTCCAAATTCTGCTTTAACAGTCTGATAAAAAATAAAAATAAAATTTATATCAGAAAGGTTTGGCTTCATCTTTTAGAATTTTTGAACGTCTGCCTATAGTGTATAAGACGGTCTAATTTAATTTACGTTCCAAACGTACGATTTAAAAGAAAAAATTTTTTGAAACGTATAACATCACGTAATTTTTTGTTATACTTTTATTCTATTTGTCTGTAAGATTTTGAATTTGTATTCATATAACAGTCTGTTCTAACTACCCCATTTCAAAAATTCTCTTTTTAGCAGTAATTCCTATATTTTATACTTTGTGTCTACTTGTTTGCACGATTTTCCGTTCGTCTGCCCTTGCGTTTTTAATAATCAGCTTTTTAATGTAAAATTTCGAAATAAATTTTTGAAACCTTTGAATATCAGAACAAAATGTATTTTCTCTACAAAAAAAACCTATTCAAATCAGCTCTTTCACAGCAAACCAGGTTTCACCAAATGACAGAACCAGTCTTACCAAATCTTCAAGTGTTTCCTTCAGCTAATAAAATTCGTTCCGAAACGTCCACCATCTTTTAAACTGTATCACAAAATAAAGCTTCCGGTTTTCTCTTTATCCGCATAAATATTTATTCGTATCGATGAATTTCAATCACTTTTTTGGCAACACTTTCTCCAGCGTCGTCCAAAAAAACATAAGATTATTCTAACAAGTTTCCTAGTGGAATGTTCTGATGGAGGAATATTTCAGATTTCTTTGCGAAAATTGAAATAGTGGAAAGCTGATCCGGCCCGGAAAATCATTTTTGAGAAACTTTGAAGGTGATAGTCATCTGGAAATATATATATTTGTTCCCCTTAGTGGTGATATATTCCGTGATTTTTTTATTCTAAATTGTAAACTAAAAACTGTTTATTCTAAACTGTAACTGTATGTAAAAAATATTATTGATGAAAATTGAGAAACTATGGATGAATGAATTTTTTAATAACTACAATGCTATGAAAATATGCCTTAATTTTACAAAAAGTTCCTCATATCGCTTCTCACTAAGTATTTTGAAATGAGCCACAATTCAACAACCTAAAATATGAATATTTATTTTTCAGTTTGAATAATATTATCTGTTATAATATTAACATTGATCAATTAAATGTAGAATCGTTTAAACAAACGAAAAATGGCAGTGACCATAATAACTCCTAATTTTCTTATGAGTTCTCAAAAAAATTTGTTATAGATCTTGATTATCTTAAGACGAACAATATCCACCCGGCCCAAGTGAATTTAAGTCCAAAAACCTACAATGTTCCTACTTTTTATGCGAGATTGTACCGTAATCCTCCACTTTTTAGATGCCACTGCCACTACACTGTAAAAAATTTGGCTTGAATTTACTAACGATTACTTAGTAACTTTACAGGTTTTCACCATTTACTAGAAAATCATCTGTAACCTAAAGAAACTACTGTAGTAATACTAAGCAATACTAAGTAAATTGATGTAACGCTTACAGCGCCACCTGGCTATCTTTTTGAGAGATGCGTAGTTTCCTTTATTGCATTGTTTTGTTTCTCGAAATTTGTTCGATCGGCAATCGGATTTAGCAAAAACTAACCGGTGATCGCGTCCGTAAATTGAAAGTGTACGAGACTAAGAGATAAAAGTCTGATTCGATATCGGTCAAAGGTGAAAATTCAATCAATGTACTTTTCATCGAAAAATTATAACGAATCAATATCGCAACGATGAGAAACCGAAAAACGTGGTTTTTTTTTATTTTAGTACATACATACAAATTGCGTTAAATTATTTCTAAAACTTCATATCCGAAAGCTTTATATCGATCAACATTTTAACCTCATTATTTACACGCAAAGGATCTGCATGTCCCGATGACCGCGTGGACAATCGTGCTACTTCTCGTCGAAAGATGAGCGAGCTAATCTTGAGGTTGCGAGTTATAATCCTGCGACCTGCTCCGGAAAAGTCGAAATAATACTTGACTAAAAGAAAATTAGTGGCGCCCTCTTGTTTAACATTTTTGAAACTGCTAGTTACTAAGGTTTTCCTAGTAAAGATACTACATAAATGGATGCATTGATTACTAGAATATATCTTGTAACGTTTACTGAAGTTTTTATAGTATGCTTGCAATTTAAATGATTGTATTGGATACTAAGCTTTAATTAGTAATATATACACATATTTCTTATGTAACATTACTAAAAAAACTTATGGAAGCTGAGTTTCCTAGAGAATTCTTAGTAACCTTACAGATTTTTTTTTAGAGTGTACCACAGAGAAAATGTCCCGCTTTTGTGATGAGCCCAAGAAGCGTTTGCTACGCGAAAGTGGTAAAAATCCATGCTCCAAATACCGACAACATTTAAAAATTCCGAGATTTCGCTGCAACCTAGCACCAAACATTTTGATAGTGTACACCAAAGATAGAAATGCTTCAATTAAAATCCAAAACAACCTACATCGAATATAGCAATGCTTCCCTGCGTCTAGAAACCCCGATTCGAAGAGCTGGAAACCTCTATTACAATAGGAAGGCTCCTGAATAGGGTACCTAAAACACACCTGTTCCCAGTTCTATCAAATCCCACGCCAAGGCTGCCAAGGCCTCCATCTTGCCTTAGAAATCAGCGTCTTATGTGGGGGAGGGGGCCAACAAATTAATTGTTATCCCCCCTGACAATTGACAATGGAAGGGGCTGGGGTAACTTGGGCAATTATCCGCTTCTTTTCTTTTGCCTAAGGAGGTTGAAGATATAGAAGTAGGGTTGTTTTCGCATGTTACCTTAATTATTTAAAACAAGGGCCAGGGAACGTTTGTTTGAATATTTTCTAGTATTTTTTTTTAACTTCTAAAAGCAGTTAAAAAATGATTAATTCGCCATTCGGTTAGACTGCTAAAAATTGTTTTTGCAAGATTGCACTGGAATTCTGGAACTTTCTTGCTCTCACCACTATTTGGTCCTCGAATTCACCAATTTTGTGGTATATCAGAGTGAACCCTCAAACTCTAATTTATTAAAAAAAATTTAATATTTATTTGTGCTGAAATTGTATTCCTTTAAAAATGCATATATCACTGTCTAATCATTTTCTTAAGAAAACTTAGTCACTAGTTTCTCTCGTATTTGCATTTTATAAATAGTCAAAAAAAAAAAAAAAATTCTAACTCTGAACATCTTCCAATTACCTAACAAAGTGCACTTATTTTTTTAAACAAGAAATAGAATGACTAAAAGCAAATAATGGTCTATACCCGATTCTTAACGGTTTTCTTATATATAACCTGACTTAACCTAATATTCCAAAACTACTATTGCTCAGAGTAATAATTTCCCCCGATTATGATACAAGTACAATTGCAAAAACCATGAAAATAAAATTAAAATAACTTTAAAAACTTAAAATATATTCTCCTTGTGTTATATCAACAAATTTTTCTCTTTCAGTTATGGAATCAAATCGAAATGTAACCGCGCTTTAAAAAGAACGTATAATTTATAATACCTGCTCTTCTATGTTTGGATTGAGGAAGGTGATTTGTGGTAGCCGTTTAATGGTGTTCGAACGCCCTTTCGTTATTTTTTCAGAGGAGAGTCGATTATTTAACTTTGTGGCTTGTTATAAATCAGAAATATTGTTAATGAATATGGTTTTTGCACTTTTGCCCCCTTTGAAATTGTTTCTGTTATTTCTTTAAATAATTTAAAAGTTAAAGATTTCTATTGGTTTTGGGATGAGGACGTCAAAAGATAATTTCTATGTTTTTGCTATATTAATTTTTGTTTAAGGTCTAAACAGATTCGAAACATTATTTGAAAAAGTTTGGCAATTTTATAAGAATGAAAAGTGTAGTTGGATAAATTGTATTCAGATCATTTTGTATGTAAATATTACCTAACAAGAGTTTCCAACTAACGGACCAATCACGCTTTTATACTTACCTCTGCCTTTTTACTATTTGTTTTTTACCCAATGTTAGGTTTGGGTTGCCACGGAGATTAGAACATTTGACATGAACATCTTTTCTTTTTCAGATTGAAAAAAAATTGCAATACAAATAAAATACCAATAACAAATTTATCACTACTTCACCTTCACTGGTCGGCAGTATGAACTTTTTTTTTTTTTTTTTTTTTTTTTCTCAAATGGAATTTTAGGAAGCGTTCGGAAATGTGAAGGACTACACCACTGTAGAGCAGTCAAAACTATTGTAAATGAAGTTTCATTCCTGTTGACTTGAATAAAAATTTTCTGCAATGATAATAAAAATATATAAATTTTGTTTTGGTTCAAGAAAGGCATAAAACTATACTTCCCTGCCACCCTCATTTGAAAACACTTTAGGAATGGAAAAACTGAAAACGTTTTTTTGTCCTCGGTTTTGACCAAAAAACCGGTTTTTCATGAAGCCGGTCTTAGGGTACAGTAAAACTCAAAATCTGTTTTTGAAACACCCTTTTTTTCCCTGAAAATCAACCGCCATCTATACCGTTTCTTTTTGAGTTAGCAGCGTAGTATAGTCTTGTGGAAATACTGAAATGAGTTAAATCTGAATGAATGTGGAACACTTATATAATAACTACACTATATTAGTAAATCTGTAATATTTCTTGGAAAAAAATTGGGACTAATTATCCAACTTTTTGAAACATGAAAGTATTGAAATGTTGTTTAAATTTTGATGAAACATTATCACAGGGGGTTGGAAAGTTACTTTTTAGAAAGTAACTCTGTTACAGGTTACTTAATACTCTTTTTAATATATGATAAATAAGTGGCAACTCAACTTAGTAAGAAAAAAAAAAATTGGAAGCTGATGAGCCAGATGGAATCATTGATGGTAAAAAGGGTTTAAACCGATGGTTTGGTTTGGTTTGAATTATCGTCGGCACTAGAGCTACACGAGGGCTATTGGCGACGGGCGTCGTATTTTAGAACCACAGTTTCAGGTGACCGAGCCGCACCTGAATAGGCACCCAACTCAACCGTTAAGGCGCGACATCGTACGCAGCGTTAGGACTTTGAAGGATATTTAACGTGCACTCCCTTACACGGGGTATTATTCGTCGGACATTTTTGGCTGCACAGCCGTTTTAGTATAAGGTCGGACAAGCTATTTTGGCTAATGCCCCGGGTTTAAACCATGTGTTCCCCTAATTGCTTTGAGCAGTGTAGATAAGGACAAAACATAGCAAAAGATAGACATAAAATAAACAGATAGAAAAGGGATCTTCACTGAAATACTATGTAATAAATATTTTTTGGGGGGACTATAAAGAAATTCTTCGGTGAGTACTTGAAAGTAAAATTTAATTATGTACTTGAATGTAAAATTTAAATAAGCAAATCATTAGTTTTGGAAAATTGTTAATATCAGATGCTGCTTGGTATGTTTTTATAAACTGTCAAAATGATGCTGCTCCTGTTATTAAATTCAACACCAACGCCAAAGCATTAACCCTAGTTCCCCTATTGGTTTGTCAAAACGAAACCTAAACTTAAATCTGGCCATTCAGGGCCTAATCCATAAAAAGTCAAACTATAGGTACAATCTATTTTGGATGGGAGCCCCTGTATGGGAAATGTTGCGTACGTCCAGCAAAGATGTTGCTATGTGAAAAAAGAATGAAAAAGACTTTTGTGTATCACATTTTTGCTACAATTTTATTGGCTTCCTTAAAAATCATTGATTAAAGCAATCATGCCCTAGGTCAATTTCTCAGTCAAAGTCGAGCAAAAAACAAAGTGGAGTATTCAGATTTTCTTTTTTTTTATAATTTATTAATATTTTGGGGATTTACAGCTTTTTAGTTTAATTAGGAATGAAATTAGAGGCCCCTAATATTTGAGAGCCGGTCCTGCTGCCCCTACCAAACAAAAAAAAAGACAGAGACTACAAATCGTTCCATATTATCATGGGAGGATTGAAACTATGTAAAATTGGATGGTCAAGTTCGACCGTATATCGAAGTACTTTTCCACTAAATTTATTAGAATTGAAAAAATGTCGTATACTATGCATTACATACTTGGTTCGCTTGGATAACAACTTAATTGTTCAGCACTGGCAAATGCTGTAGTAAAATATATATTATTGAATTAGTTAAATATTATATATATCCAAGCATTATCTGAACTTGTTGAAGAATGAAAACACAGATGATCTCTTCAACTTCTTGCCTACGTAAACTGCTTAAACACAGCTTGTTATATTTCGTTAACATTAAAAAACTTGGTCAAGAGACGAAAAGTTGTCCACGTCCTAATAAAGACAGCTAAAATGGTTTGCCGTCATTTGTTTACTGCATAGGTTTAGTGGAATTGCTTTTGTTTTGGTATTTGATAATTTGGCTGGGATAGTCTGGTAGGTAACGAAATTCTTGGAGTGCATCCCTTCCCTTCCCTAATGTTCCGAGTTCGACCCCTTGTGCTCCGAAGATTTTGGTTCAGCCAGAGTACTATGATTAGCTATGCCACCCCGGTGGCACACCCGTCGTTAGCCATTCTAGCCATTTGGGGGGAAAAAAGGCTGCTGGCGTCGGGTTCGAGTCCCGGTCAGGCATGGATGTTTTGTGACTGTCAAATAAATATTGTTATTTATGTGTTTGTGTCGTCTCTTTTTTTGTGTGTCTCTTGTGCTTGTGTCATTTCTGGGGCAAAGTAGTA